>CM043697.1:116398134-116585634 GCA_023935145.1 Bretschneidera sinensis
GGTTTTGCATTATACTGAAGATGCATGTCCAATGTATTGCAGCTGCTGCTGAAACGCCTGATGCCATGGAAATAATATATCAAAAGGCACTTGCTTTTGGCACTACTGGTGCTGTAAGTAAACTTCCCTTTCAATCTCTATTTCTTCTTAGTCACTTGTAAATCTTTTTGACTGCTGACTTTGTTACAGGTAGATGAATATATGGTTAACAAAAGTAGTGCAGCAGCACTGTACTCCAAAGCAATGCTTCTGTTTTCTTTCATTGTGGGAGAAGCAACAACTCTGCCATTGAATCCTCCGTTTTCGTTGACTCCTGAAATTAAGAAGCGAATCCAAAGCTACATTATCAACTTGCAGTCTCATCAGTCTCACTTTCTAATGTCACAGCCCTTTCTTGGGCAAACACCAAACTCACTCACCAAGTAAACACAACTGGTATTGTGCAGCTATTTTTAGAACACTTTTTGTGGGTTTGCTACTTACCAATACAATGCCTGGAGAGTATGGTCAGATGGGGCATGCAATTTTGAACTTACATGTATAGCATGATGGAAATACATTTTACATATATCTAATGTATAGAGCAGTATATAACACACTGCAATCTAGAGCAAGGTGGCCAATGTTGCATAGGAGTTTGTGTAAATAAAATCGTCTATTCTTTTTCTTGATAGATTGTAAATAATAAATATAGAAGTGTAATTTGTACAGTCCAGTTTCCGTACGAATTAAGGTGATTATAATTCTTTCGATTTTTACATCAGAGTTGCACTGCTGGCTGTTTGCCGAAACTTGTGTAGCATGATGAGATGGCAAACGTAAATGCGTTGGCTGTCAATAAAATCTTCCTTTTCCTTATGCTAACATTGCTTTCAGCCTCTCAGGAGGAGATAAGGGTGCATTACTGCACTGTCAGAGAAAATTGAAGTAACTGGAGAGTAATAACTCCCAAGTAAACATTTTTTTTTGTGTTACGATTAATGTTTCCACTAATCATTTTTTTTTTGTGATCAAAACATGTAGATAGATTAGTAAGAAGAATATATGGTTTAAACCTTCAACATCTTGGAATATACAACAGGTGGTAACTAAATACGAGCTTTTATACTCGCAAAATAGCATTGAAGTATTCAGAGTTTCAATATACCAACAGATGCACCCTGGCAATTGAGGAACAAGCCTTCTGCTGATAGCCCACTGGCAGTAGCTCAGTGCTTGTTCATGCAATCATACAAGGAAAAATAAGTATAAAACATAAGATATATTTGGAGGAAGGAGGCCAGCTAGAGGCCCATTGGCCCCATTCTTAAAGGTTCTTGTCTAAAAGTCTATTCAAGGGGAGTTATAGTGCAGTTTCATGGGTTCAAGAAAGTAAATAAGCCAATATAGACATATAGTACACACCTACATGAAAAAGTCTCGTGAGCTGCAGGTCTGGAAATCAAACAGGAAAGGAAAATGGATTAGGGAGAAAATAAGACATTACGTGCAGCAACAATGGTTCCCTTTGTTTAACTGCATGCAATATCAAATGTTAAGTTGAAGCCTCCTCTTCCAATCGAATCCTCTTGGGACATTTCTCTTCACCTTGACCGGTAATGTTCACTACAATGTTTTCCTTCGCTTCCACTGAAGACCTTTTGTACGGTTTGAATCCGGTCCGTCGAGCCTTAAGCATACCATGTCCAAGTCCAATTGTCAGCAGTCCTTCCTGGTCAATGTTCGCACCTGCCAATAATGCATTTTTCTCTACTACTTGATGATTAAAAGAAAAGCCCCATATCTTGCTGTTAAGATCCAACGCAGATGCAACTCCATCTAACCCATTAGTGTTTCGTTTATCTTCGCCTATGTTGTCTTTTTTATGCTCCTTGTTCTTCAAATCATGTGGAGGCGAAAAGCTTTGTGGCAATATCTCTCTGGAAAAGAGGGCCCGAAAAGCCAGCCGCCCCTGACATACAAGAACAACATAAGGAGCAATGAACTAAGAACAACATAATTAGAAATCACTATCTTTTCTGCTAGGACAATATAATCAAATATTCATCCATGTACAAAAATGTCTGAATACCTCTTCAGAGACCTCCTTCCAAGACTCACTCATGTTGCTGCTGCTTCTACTGCGACGATTACTAGACTCAGAAACTGGATGATTTGTATCAGCTTCTTTCAACTCTTCGTTGCCTTTCTCATGCTTTTCTAATGCATCTGTCTCCACTTCGCTACTAGAAGGTGTATTTGAACCACAGGAGGAGCGGTCAACCTGTTTTCTGCTCTTTGTTTTGTTTGAATCATGGAGCTCAGTTACAGCCTTCTCATGATCAGCAGCTTTTGATGCAGTATTTAGCTCGGTGCCTCTACTCTCAGAACCTGACGATAACAAAGTTGGTGATTTAGAGGCTGATTGTTGAGCTTGCAAAGTTTCAGAGGACACCAGGTCAAGTTGCTCATCCTGCAAAATTTGAAGAGTATTCTCTTTTCTGTCTGTCTTAGCTCCTGCTGGGACTTTGTCAGTATCTGTCGATGGAACTGCAGTTGTGGATGGAGGTGGGCAGGTAAAAGCAGTGTGAGGAGGAGCACACAGCGGAAGCAGTCCATGGGCTGCCCACCATGCAGTTGCAGCCGCTACAGTGGCAGCAGCAATAGCAGCCATACTTGGAGCAGAGCTCGTTTGCCGAGATGGTTGAGAATCAGCAGAAGTTTCCGCATTTGCATAGGGCCAATATGAAGCTGCAAATCTTGCTGCAGCATGGGCTGCTGGGTTTTGCAGCAGAGTGGACACAATAAGACTAGAAAAAGTGGAGGAGATGTGGAGAAAGGATCGGTAATCATCTTGATCGTGGCGAATTGGGATAAAGGGAGGATGAAAGGTCGGAAATGTTTGATGAGAAGATGATGGCACATTATTCTGATGTTCAGTAGTAGCACATGCAGCTGGATCTGTGAACAAATTGGAGTGTCCATGAACTTCTCGCATAGGATGAAATATGGAGTGTGGGGGAGGACTTTGTATACATGTTCCCAAGCTCCCATCTAGAATGTGCACGGGGACATGCCTTGGGTAGTTCTGTGTGCCTTGCATATCATCTGTTGGCAATGCACCATTTAAATAATCTTTTTCCATATATTGAACTGATTTATCATGTGAAGGGCAGGAAATCTCCAAGCTTGAGGCCTTAGTTGTCCCATTATCGTTATCAAACTTCTGTTTTCCTTTAAGTTCAACAGTGACATAGGATTCATTTATTTCATCCTGATTTACTACCTTTTTCAATGAAGGTATGAACTCCCTGAAAGTGCAAGAGCTTCTCTGTACCAGCGTTGTTGGTGTAGAATTTTTGTTCACTGAAGACACACAGGAACAATGAGCTTCTTGGAGAAGGGTGAAAACCTCTGAACAACTCTCATCCTGATTTTCTTTTGCATTTGATGGCTTCCCATCTCCATTAGGCTTCCAACAAACAAGGAACAAGTTAATTAATACAAAGGAATGAAATGGTTCAGAAACACTGAAGTGGAATGAAGAGAGTAAGAGAGAATTTCACCTCAGGAAGTGGTTCTTTCTCCAAGTCCAGTGCTTGTTTACAATGCAAAGAAGAAACTGATGTAACAAGTTTTCCATCTTTTACTCCCGTCTGTGATGTAGGAGCACCAATCCCTGTCTTTCGAGGATAAGGATTGCTTGGTTTCCTTTTAGGGCGTGGAGGCGGAATGTCTAGGTCCAGAGCTTGACCTACTGGAACGCCCTTAGCATGAGCCTCTTTCTCCAACTGAAAATGATATATTTGTAAGCATTCCAAGTAGAGATGAAACTCAGATAAATACAATCCTAAGGTACTAATAAAAGCTACTTTTGATAGCACAAGAATAACTCAAATGTTTATGCCTTCAAATTCTCATATCTATTTGTTATGGAAAACTAGCTCAAGGACATCACTGGAGTAAAATGTCAACTGTCTAATCAAAGTGGAAATAAAGTGACTACCTGATGGCCTGTTTCAGGGAAAGTTATATGAAGAGGATTCTCCCACACGGGAACAGGGGGCTTGGAAAGATGTTTGTTTGCCACTGTTATGACTAAAAAGACTCCAAACAAGGCATGACAGCCTTCGGCCCCAAATTATAAGATCAGATCTGGGAATATACCGATTGTTGAACTTCAGAAGAGATATAGGGAGATCCATGATGTTCGTAAATACTTACAATATATAACCCCAAAGAGAGTCTCTTATCAGGTCACTTGAATCCATTACAACAAGCAGAAAATTTGGCAACAGTAAACACCATTTGGACTATTCTCCTCTGGCCCATCACCTTCATATGTTTTCAACCCATAAACAGTCATTCCTCTCACTCCTTAATTCATTATACATGAAAAATGTCACTTAAACCTAGATGGTGATAAAGCATAACTCTACCAAACTAAATCTACCCTTAAAACAAGAAGGGGAATAACTATCAATTTTTACCCCTTCATTCCGGAACTAGAATATGGTACATCTAGAGGACCATTCTCCTTTATGAATTTCAGTTTGAATTGCTAGAATTCCAATCCCTCAACCTTCTCCCAAGATCAAATAAATATCTAAGACAGCTCAACATATACTTTATCTCTTATGGAGTTGATCTTTCTATGTCCAGAGCTATTTTTATAGCTAAACTTCAAATTCCGATATCTGAAAGATGTCTCATTGGTTCATATTACTTGCAGAACACTTTCTATTCCATCAAATGATACTTCTGTTCACAAACATACACATTTGACTAGTATTTTGCTCATGTGGAGAATTTATTTGTGTTAATGGCATCCAAGTTGACTAAAGTACCCTAAATTATCATCATGGATAGTGTCTTTGATACCCAATGTATGATTTACTTTTCAAGCACAGAGCAATCTCCATTTTTCCCCCTTTGAGATGTGATCCCCCAGTATTTCTCATTTAAGAGAAATCAAATTTGACATAGTTCACAATTACTCTTCCTAGACCATGATGAATGTGGAAGGCGATTTTATAATGCCTTTTGTTCCTTTCATGTCACCTCCTCAACCTCCAAGATGTTCCATAACTGCTTGAATAGGAAAACAATTCCATTGCTGCACTACTAAATTGGTGGAGGAGGATCATCTCTTTCCTCCCCAAAACCCAAGTTCTAGGACAAGGGTAGAGATGCATACTCTAGATGAATTTCAACTAAAGTTAGTTTAAGAAAATCAAAACCTAAGAGGTTGAAGTAACTCTATTGAGAGAGAAAGGAACCTAGATTCCCATTCTTCTAAAAACAGGCTCAAAAATACCTTTGCATCTAAAATGCAATTGGTTTATGAACTCTTTCAAGGTTACCATATCATTTTCACTTAAATATATACCAAAAGTTTAGGGATATTATATCAACAATGTCTCACTTATAGATTATGTAATGAGCATGTGCGGAACTTCATACTTCTATAGTTAGGTATAAAGCATTTCCCATGTGTTGTTATGCTTTGTGCTTCTCCCATGCACCTCATAACAATTTCAATCTAGTAGCAAAACCTCTGAAGGATTTTAGACTTGGATATGAGTCTTGCAATTCTCCTCACCATATATTTCTCTCATTGCAATTCATCTGTCACTCTGTCCTTCTATGTTTTCTGAGTGTAAGCCAGCAGGCATACACCTTTCTGCAAGTGAGGAGCCCATATATCTCTCAACAAATATGAACCTACAACAGGCCTCTATATGAGTTAGACACATTTCGCTTCTGCCAGAAACTAATGCCCAATCTTTCAATCCCTTCCAAAATTAAAAATCAATCTCTTGAATCTTTTCCAATGATCTCATTTCTGTCTATCTCACCGAATAATTAGCAGCCGTCAGCCTCTCTCTCTTCCTCTTGACATACATTAAATTTTTTTTAAAACTGAAGAAATTCATTCAAACCACCAAATCAGAGTTCAAAATACAAATAAAATCAGGTAGAGGGTTCACTACCCAATCAAAAGGAAGTGACCAATTACAAACAGCTATAAACACCCAATCTGCACCCTATTGCCAGTGCGATTAACACACTTTAAACTAAAAGTAGGATTGCAACTAAGAAAGGTCCTAATATCAAACGCGAGTGATCGAATCTCCCAGAGAGTTGGAGCACATTTGCTTTCATTTACACCCTGTTGGAATGTAATGTCAACCAAAACATTTGCCTTGTAGCTGAATCATTTGATATGCTAGAAACAGTCATAATGTTGTAAAAGTCCCTTTTAATCATGGTTGTAAGTAACTCAAAACATTAAGGTTTGATGTCAACTATGAGAGGGCAGGCCTTTATCTATTCAAAGGGGATGTGGAGGATAGGGATGTAAACAGTTGCCAAAGAAGATGAAAATCGTATTATGGAATGTGAGGAGGTTGAATGATTTGCATAAGAGGGCTATTTTGAAACACTATCTTACAAAATGAATGGGAGAAGTGATTTATCTTCGAGAGACTAAAATGGAGGTGATCGATGATGCTAGTATTTGTAGTGTTTAGGTTTGAGAGGCGATTGGCGCTTTGGGTGGTGGTGTGATTATGTGCAATAGGAGGGTTCTTGATTTGGCTCATTCTTAGACGGGGCTCTTCTAGGTGTCTTGTGTCTTATGGGGGATTTCTTTGAGCGTGGAGTGGTTGCTTACCGGTGTTTATGGCTCACGAGAGAGTGGCGAGAGGGGCCTTTTTGGAATGAGCTCTCGGAGATTAGGAACTGGTGGGACCTTCCATGGTGGTGGGGGGACTTCTTGTGCTTTTTCTCATGAAAGAACTAGTGGGTCTTCAAAGACTGGTTCTATGAGGAAGCTTTTGGAGCTTGTGAGGAAACATGGTCACATTGAATTACCACTCTTGGGTGGGTTCTTTACTTGGTCTAATTTTAGAGAAACTCCTTGTTTCTCCAAGATTTGACTTCTTTCTTTTCACCTGGAAGCTGCTCTTTCCTAGCTTGATTAAAAAGAATTTGCTTCGTCCTACTTCGGACCATCATCCTAGTGTTCTCAAGAGGGGGGGGGGGGGGGGGGGGAAGGTGATATCTTATCAAAGGGTGGTGTCACGGTTGCATTGTGGAAGGTTATGTTAGTTTTATGGTGGCCTCAAAATCGAAGACTCTTAAGGGTGAGTTGAAAAGGTGGAACAAATAGACTTTCGAAAATGTTAACTCCACTCTTAACACCTTAATGGGAGAGATTAGTGGGCTTGATGAAATAGAGGTTGTTGTAGTGTTTTCTGGTGCTTACAAAAAGGGTGAGTTGAAAAGATGGAACAAATAGACTTTCAAAAATGTTAACTCCACTCTTAACACCTTAATGGGAGAGATTAGTGGCCTTGATGAAATAGAGCTTGTTGTAGGGTTTTCTAGTGCTTACAAAGAGAGACGAGTTTGGATTACGAAGGAACTCTCAAAGCTTATCTCTATCTCATAGCGTCAAAAATCTGCACAAATTTGGCTTCGGGTAGATGATAGAACACTAAGTTCTTTCACAAGATGGCTAATGATCATAGAAGACATGATTTCTTAGGCTCCATTGAGGTTGATGATTCTTTGTTTGTGGATGAGGGGGGGATGAAGGATGCAATTCGTGGCTTCTACAAGAATATTGACAACCAGACTTGTGATTGTAGACCGAACTTGGATCGGATGGACTTGATTGAATTAATGGTGTGGAGGTGAGTTAACTCGAACATCCCTTTGATGAGAAGAAAATTCTTGTTTCTCTCCATGATTGTAACGGTGACAAAGCTCCCCCACACACAGTGCGCACACTAAGGGTTTTAAAGGGCACAATACGCACAAATTCCATGATTGTAACGGTGACAAAGCTCCCCCACACACAGCGCGCACACTAAGGGTTTTAAAGGGCACAATACGCACAAATTGCGCAATTTGTGTACACACTGCGCGCACACTGTGCGCACACAGTGCCCACACTGCACGCATACTATTCGCACAACCAACACAAATTGCCCGCATAGCCCGCACACAACGCGCACACTGCACGCACAATGCGCCCAATGAGGCTTTTTAGGGGGTACAATGCGCAGTCTGCGCAATCTGGGCACAAATTGCGCGCACAGGCTGCATACAGCGCGCACACTGCACGCATAAGGAATCAATAGTTTCTCTATGGCACTTCTTCAACAAAATTTGGAATTTGTGAAGGGGTACATCATTGGAATCTTTCAAGAATTTCATTCTACTAGCAAGTTTATGGAAAACCTTAATTCTCATTATCCTTATTTTGAAGAAGATTGGTGCTACGAATATTAAGGATTTTCAACCAATTAGTCTTGAGGGGTGTATTTACAAGCTTTTATCGAAGGTCCTCACTTTTGTGGAAGGAAGAAAATGATAAGAAAAGCGATGAGTCCTCACCAAAATGCTTTTATTGAGGGTAGACAAATTATAGATGCCGCCTTGATCGCTAATGAGATAGTGGATGCAGAAAGAGAGGGTGGGGTGATTTGCAAGCTTGATATGGAAAAGAGCTATAACCATGCATATTGGACTTTACGCTTTACTTGTTGAGAAGGATGGGTTTTGGGGAGAATGGTGTAAGTGGATATCAAAGTGCATTACTTTGGTTTTGTATTCTATCTTAGTGAATGGGAGTCCGTTCTATTTTTTCAAAGCTTCTCGAGGTCTTAATTATGGGGACCATCAAATGTAGTAGTTAAAATTTAGTAACGGGAAATACCAAAACTGAAACGGACTTAGCAAAAAAACTGAAATGGATGAGTTTTGGATCTATAAGTAAACTGAAAATCTCAGGAAGTCAAAAACTTTGTTAATGAAATGCAAATTGGATTTTTTTCTAAAGTCTAAAATTGACACAAAATCATCGTCAGAAAGTGAAATAAACAAAACAAATAGGAGTGAAAAAAGAAGGCCAGAAGAGAGATACCATGAGAGCAAGGTAGAACGCGAGCTTGGAGGAGAAATTGCGGAGATCTTTGAAAATGCAGTTGCAAAGCACAATGAATCCCAACCCTACAAACGAAAGGCTCAATGCTCCACTGTTCACACAGAGGCTGCCTTTGGTCAGCCATTCTCTTCTTTTTTTCTTTTGTTATCTCAAAAGTTCACTCTCAAATAAAAGATTCTCAAAATTTTTGTTGACCTCGAAATGTGGACATTAACAGCTTAACCTTCGTTTGGGATGGTGAACTCCATGTCAAAGAAGGGGCCATCATCATCTCTGACTGCCATAGTCACTGTCGATCACCATCTCGCGGTGAGAGAGAATGGGGTAGTATGCAGTAGGTAATGGGCTTTAGAGAAGGATGAAAGTGAAAGTAAAGTCAAGAGAGAAGAGGGAAAAGTCGATCAGTAAAGTAAAGGGGTCATTTTGGGCATTTTTCAGAAAATCACCATTTTGTCCATGTGGCTAACGGAAACTAACAGTTGTCTAACATAGGTAAAGTACTAAGGGGTATTTGTCGTATACGAAAATGCAAGGGAGCCGCTTGTAATTATATTGTACCTTAAGGGAGGTGCAATTAATTTACCTTAAAAAAATTCATGGTTGTAAGTAGTCTTCCAGCAGTAATCTAACATCCTCCTTTTTCTTTCACTCCCATTTCCTTTTTTTACTGTGTTTCATCAAATCATCTTTGTTTTTTCAACAATATTACATTAAATTTTATCGCAAACCTCAAATGTAATTGATGCACTACAACCTTAACTTTAGTGGAGTCATACACAAACAACGGTTCTATATTCCTAACCATTAGTGAAATAAAAAAAGGGGCTGGTTTAGCCAAGTAGCCCTTTTTAAAAGAACAGAAAATGATTCTAGCAGGAATGAGAGAGAGAGAGAGAATTCAAACCAAACATCATCCAGTTTTCAATAGAGCGGAAGTAGTAATGCAGAATGGGAAAGAAAATATGAATGATTTTAAGACTTGTGAAAATTTGGATTACTTGTGGGATTATTTTGTAAATATACTTTTATTTGGAGCAAGAAGTAATAAGTAGGACTTTAGTTTAGGAAATTGTAGATTTTATTAGTATTTATATTATATTTCTGATTTCTCCTTCTTATCTATTATTCTTCTCCTTGACCCACTTATTTCTTCTTTTTGGTTACTTATCCTACATCAAGTAGTCAGAATCTTCTCAGATTATACAGGACCATAGAGCATATATCTATCTGCTGACATGCTATGCAAACTCCTGCAGTGTCAAATCAACTCTTTAGCAATTGGAACTCATTTGAACTCCTAGTGGACTCAAATTTCATAACATCTTAAATGGTGGTCAAACAATCAGATTATAAGTTTGAAATCCTGCAAACACTCAAATATTGGACGCTAGCAGATTTAAACAATTTTTTTTTATCAGATATGTCTAATGAAACTTGTTTGACATGGTACTTAAGCAGCGACATTCACACTGCAAAACCTCCCAAATTATTCTTTTGTGTCGGGACAATTGATAGGTTTTCTGTGTCATTTATTATTAGCATATCGAAGTCTATTTGACTAGGTTTTCTCTTAAAATCCCAAGAACTCCCACTTATGTTTCTGCTTCCTTTTCTGTTAAAGTGGTTGTGTTTCTACTGAAGAGTTGTCTGAAATTCTGTTTCAGTTTTAAGTTTCAAATGCAAGGCTCACAACATGTTTGGTGCCAGCACATAGAGTGGGAGTTAAATTGGATGCTTGGGCTTCTACTTAACTTAAACTTTCTGAACAGTCCACCAACACCATTGAAATTGTCGTCTGTTTTGAAATATCAATATCTTCATCTTGATTGTTTCAAATCATAAAGATGTAAGAAACAAGTTCTTATGCATTTACAACATAATTTTTGTATCATTCGTCTCCAAATCAAAGTTTACAGTATCATAGTTACAGAAGAGATGCATTCTGTATTTTGAGTAAACCACGGCCTGAAGAGGTTGGTGGTGTTTTGAGGATGTCAAATCAAACTCAGTTAAAATTTTATACTATAACCACTGACCTACTGCACAGGCTTTCTTCCTTACTAGTTTTAGGATCATTATACTTCTCAATAACAAGGGTCAACCGGGAACATTATTCAGACGTCTGGTAAACCCACTTAACCCTACTCTAAACTATCCTTCGGAAACATCAACTACTTCTAAGTGCAAGGCTAAACTCAAGTCCACAACTTTATAAAAGCAAACAAGTGATTGTGATTTGCGTTGTGCCATAGGAAGCTCAAGTAAGGTGCATAGAAACTTATCAACAGTACCATAATTAAGAAGACCCCAACAGGAAGAACCACCCATAAGGTAGTAATATTGGCCTTCTCTAAGATGTATAACCCAGAATTACTCATCAAAAGAACAGATGTACCAAGACTTCAACACCACCATCCACAAGTTGGCTATAAGATGCAGCACATGCACACTCAAGCAACCAGTTAGCAGAGCTCACCCTAACTCCATTGCAAAACCACATCACTACCATACATCTTGATTTAAAAAAAAAATCATCATAAATACAACATCCTTCACAGCTGGCAAGGATCATCCAATCAACTGGAAAAAATTAGTAAGCTTATCCGCTCATCGGCTTTTTCAGTCTGTTCTTGGTCCCTTTCATCAAGATACTTGTCAATGTGGTACAAGTTCCATACATCAAATAGTGACATACACTTACTCCTACCGAAGATTTATGCTAGTGGATTGTTAACATTTAATTGAATGAGGCACCGAATAATCCAAAGGTATCTCTTAACCATAAGATTTATGCATATCCTCAGAACCACTTATTACTTCTGCCAATAATACAACTTGATTTTTTTCTTCTTTCTATTATCAATGAGATAATCACAATGATCATATAATAACTTTGCTATGGTATTCCTCACAACATCATGGCTTACAATGAACATGCTCTAGCAAATGATTCATCGAGATGCTTTTAAAGATAAGATCAATTACTACTCGAGGTACTACACCTCAACAGTTAGCCCTAGAAAAAGAATAATGGAAAACTTCTAGAGGTTGCAAGGCTTGCCGAAAAGCCTATATTAGACCTTAAATCTGTGGATTGTTGCAAAAGTGCACCTACTTGAAGTTCCTGGACGACAACATGTTCTAGTCAAGAAAAATCAAACCACCTATTAGCAAATATAGTTGTTAAAAGCGCAAGGCGCACTAAAACACAAAGGGTATCTGGAACCTAGGCGCAAGGCACAGGCACAGGCACGCACCTGACGAAGGTGAGGTGCACATTTAAGAAAAATGTATATAAAATGGTTATAATTCATATAACACTAACTATATTAAGAAATGCCATGGTTTTTCAATTTGTAATCAAATTATCACCATTACTTTAATGCAAACATGCTAAATTATTAAACACATCACTTAAACATTAAAATCGTATATACTTTGTTGATAAATTAAAACCGTATATCCTAAATTAAATTCAAATGTATAAATATTTTTTTATTTATATAAAAAAACACTAAATAACCGCACAAGAAATTCTTTAAAAAAGCACCAAAAAGGAGCCCATAACTGCTGCACAGAAAGAAGAAAAAAAAAGTGGAACTCTTTGAAAGACCCACACCTTCAAATCCCACTTCTGTTGAAGAAACTAGAGAGTAGAGAGGGTAGAGAGAGAAGATGATATCAAGGTGAAGGTGAAGGAAGTTTCTGTTTTCAGTGTTTTTGTACTTTTCTTTTCACATTCCATCGATTTTCAAGCCATGCCACCACCACCATCAAAATCATGGTTGTTGGCCAGCTAAAACCCTATCATCACCACCAAGTTCCACCGCCGCCGCCGGCAAGCCACCCCACCACCATCAAAGCACACCACCAGAACCAGAATTTCCCAATCTACCCATCCCCACCATCCTTGTGCTGAGATTCCATTGGAGTTCACCGGATTGAGGTTGAAAAGTTCACCCAGACCTGCTGCTTCTTCTTTTTCTTCCAAAGCATTCATCAAGCAGTTTCAATGAGCCTTGCGCCTGGACAAAGGCGCATGCCTCACGCAGGTCACCTCGTCTGGGGTGTACAGAGGCGCTGGACTTGGAGCCTCGGTGCGCCTAGTGCCTAGGTGAGGCACTTTTAACAACTATGTTAGCAAAGGATGGAAAACACCTTTAAAAAGCAAACCTACGTACAATTTTTAAGAACAAGATTTTGTCATGAAGTTGTGAAACCTGATAATTATCAAGAAAAAAGCTTTAATAAAATTTTGACACCAGAAGGGAAGGTTAGCTAGGTGGTGCTAAAGGGTATTCTAATTGCACTCGCATTAACAACCTTGAATCACGACACATTTAACTCCTTAATAGCATAAACTCTTGATACAGTTTATCTACAACAACGGTTCTAGTTGCTATGAGCCTGTGTTGCTCAACTGTCATCTAAAAATGGTGCATTTCACTCCCAAACTTTTTTTGTAAATAAAAGTATTCACTAAGTGCGCCAAGGGGGTGCAAACCCAAATACAAAATCATGTACAAGTCAAAAAATCTATAAACTCTAATAGCTCTTCCTCATTAAAAAAAATGCTCATTAAACCAAAAATTAAGAATGTGAAGTCATCTATCTTTAATCACTCCTATCCATCCCTTCAAACGTTTTTCTATTTCTCTTATTCCAAACAATCCATAAAATATCCATCCCTTCAAACGTTTTTCTATTTCTCTTATTCCAAACAATCCAAAAAAGAGAGAGAGGGATTAAACGACAAGATTTCCTCAACTCTTTAGGACCTCTAGTCCTTTTCCAAGCATAAAGTTCACCCTCAACCGAGCTCGCTACCACCCAACTCAAATCAAGAACCGTATAAGCCATTTTGCCATAATTGTATAGTCCATGGACAGCACAACAAGAGGTGAGAGATAGACTCGGCCTCTTGCTTACAAAGATAATAACGCTTAACAAGAATCTTCCCTCGCTTTCGGAGATTATCTATTGTCAAAATTCTCTCCCAAGAAGCCTCTCAAGCAAAAAAAAAAACGAGACTTTGATAGGAGCATGGGATTTCAAAATCTCTTTCCAAGGGAAATCATCACTACCCTCCTAAGGGCCCATGTTGCCCTAAACAATTGAAAGATGGTTAAACTAACAATCATACATGCCTAGAAGACAATTATCTCTGAGTAAGCCAACCACACTAAAACCCAACTTTTTTTTATGAGCCACACTAAAACCCAACTTTACCCCGAAACTCCAGTTCTTTCAACACCAAAAGGACTATAATGTGGCTGAGCTACAAAAACATTGTAACAAGTACATGAGTAATCAAACCACAGGTACTACTAGTGCATACCATTCTAAATTGTGAATGACACGACTGGCTTGAAATTGTGTATCTATTCAATTTGTCCAGATTCCCACAAGTGAATGCTAAATGTATCAAACTAAAGAATAAATTGATCAGTGATGTTGTAAAAGGAGATCTATTCGAACAGATCCCTGAGTTTGCATCCCTTCAATGGCCAAAACATTTCAATTTTTAAACTTGCAAGTAACAGAACAGAAAATGAAGATAAGGGGAAATAAATGATACTTGATCAATGTTTCAATGAGATAAGGATCTCGAATTTCGCATAATATTTTTTTTTTGACAAAACTGCAAGCCAACTTAATTAAGTAGTATCCTTATCCTACACTTTCCCAATAGGCACCTTGATGATGAACTACCCGACCAAGATGCTAATGAAACTCTTAACGTACCTGGAAGTCCTATAAACTCAATTTTGATTACAGAAGAGACCTCAATAGTTAGGTAATCTTGGCCTTCTATATCTGTTTTTGTTTCTCTTTTTTTTCCTTTAGGGCCAACTGCCGCCTCTAGCCTGCTTGGTGACTTTTTAGGTCGCTTAAACGCATGCCTTGCCTTTTTTTAAAGTAAAATGTATAAATAGAAAGAAAAGCGCACCAAGGGGGTGCAACCCATGTACAAAGCTATCTATAGGAGAGAGACTCAACAAAATCAACTACATCTACTTCATTTACAAAAGAATTTCTCGTGACTCAAAAAATAAGGGCATTGAACCACCTCCCCCTATTTACAATTAAAGGTCTCTCAACATCATCAAAAGCTCCACGATTCCTCACATTCCAAACAAACCAAAAGATAGAAACATAGAGTAAGCTTTCTTAAGGCTCTTTGATGTCCAAAACCCACTCCAAGCCCAAATTTCATCCTTCACAACCTTACAAACCATCTCCCATACAGCTTTAGCTAAAGAATATTCCAACAAAAGATGAAACACGGATTCTCCGTAATTTTTGCAAATGAAACAATGGTTCACCAACACCTTCCCTCTTCTTTGTAAATTATCTAAAGTAAGAATCTTCTCCCAAGCGGCTTCCCTCTTTTTTGTAAATTATCTAAACACATGGCTTGTTAGAAATGGAGAATAGACATCCTCATAATTTTAACAAATTTATGCAAACAGTAGAGTCCTTGCACTTGAGAGAATATGACTCTAAGATTCCCTCACCCCACTCGAGCATACTAAGTCGCCTGCACTAAAAGTTGTTTCCACGTATACTAGGTATAATTATCAGACTACTATTTCACCAGATTTGCAGCTCATCTTGGAATCAAATGAATCAACCTAGAAAAAGAAAGGCTACTAGTGCAAACAATTATGCCAAATCAGTTTTCAAATGGCAAGAGCAAGGCACCAAAAAGAAAGGTTCCA
Organism: Bretschneidera sinensis; assembly: GCA_023935145.1. NCBI lineage: Eukaryota > Viridiplantae > Streptophyta > Magnoliopsida > Brassicales > Akaniaceae > Bretschneidera > Bretschneidera sinensis. The sequence continues at coordinate 116,413,792 of CM043697.1, forward strand.
GTCCAAAATGCTACTGGAAACCTTCGATCATAGCATCATTGTTGGTAATCTATGAACTTATTCAACTTTTCCATGATGAGTGTAATCTACTAACAAATAATTGGATAGACCTACTAACTTTCTCACAATTGACGACTAGATAGCATCTCTCATCCCATAGATTGGTGTCTCATAAATCTCAATGGCCACATGACTGTATGTCTTCAATAAATATGATGCTCCTATTAAGACAGACGACCGAGAAAGAAATAGCAGAGTATGTGAACAAGAAAATGGTCTTTATATTAGATTGGTCATTCCTTTCTTTTTCATTTTCTTTAAATGTCTATGCAGGCTCAAATGGGGAGTTCAATTGTTTATATTATTTCTCCATTCTAATGGAGCAAAGATGAAACAAAGAAAAGAGTTTGTGATCTCTTAGAAAATTGTTGTCACATGAAGTTTCAACCATTTTTTGCCTGCCTACTCAGCCTCTAGTAGAGTTAAACACATTGTGTAATGTTTCTTTCAGCATCGAACAAAATTTTGTGTCAGAAACCATATTTTTCTCTCTTAACTTTCCCTGGCTACCTAGTGCAACAATATAGCAGACATCACTATTTTAAGGGATATACTTCTTAAAGCCATAGGAGGCGGCTCGCAACAAAACTCTGTAACTCAACACATATTCCCTACTTCCTCAAGAAGGCAGTTTTTCATGGTAACTTAAACAATGGAATATTTACTAGGTTTACTTCAGCTGTCAACTATAAAATTAATCACCTTAATGCATATAGCAATTTGACACAACAACCCTCAAATAATTTTATAAGATCCCTATAGATTTCATAATATATGCAAGTAATATGCACGCATTGATACTTGTTATGTATGTAATACCTTCGTATACACTTGCAAGCACCTGCATAACTGTAATTTATGACAGGAAATCAAAATTATATACATGGAAGTGGACATGCAAGAAAGGTAAATGAAAGGAAAAATAAACAACACTTGTAAACAAATCCAAAAGTGCAGTGCAAGGATAAAATACTGCTCCATCCAGTAGTTCAAGCAGACTTAGGCAATAAGAAGCAGAAATATACATCCGATTAAGCGTAAGGCAAGAAGGTACCAATTGACCTTTGAAAAGAACTTTTGTGCATGACTTCTAATCTGCACGGCAGTCTTTGTTCCTATATGTTCTGCACATCACCAAGAAATAAAACAAATAAAAAAAATAATTAAAAAGAGAGGGAAGAGTGGAGAAAATGAATTCTATAAAATTTATGGAATTCATTTGTAATTCCATACTTGTTATATTTGGAAAGATAAAAAAACTATGAAATTCATTTAGAAAGAATTCACTATGGAAATGAGTTAACTTGTTGTAAATTATATCAAAATTGATATAATTTACAAATGAATTCCACAAAATGAAGAGTAAAAATTATGTTTACCAAAATACTCTCTATTTCTCTCTTTCCCTTGCTCCCCATCCCCCTCCTCCTTCTCTCCTCTCCTCTCCTCTCCTCTTTGAATTTTTCATTTTTTTCAAACATTTTAAACATGAGAATTCGAATGAATTCTACGAAAGCCAAACATAAAAATTCATTTCAAAATGAAATCTTTTTCGATTCATTTTAAAAATTAAATGAATTCCATTTACATTTGGTTCCAAATGGACTTAACAGAAAATACAAAAAAGAATAGCATTTCAAGATGGGAAAATCAAATGAAGTCAGTTCAATGCACCTCTACGGCACTTAATCAGAATCAATTAAACTTGCTGCTCTACAAAAATAAAAAATAAAAATAAAAGTAGCAGATATGTAATCCAAAAGAAAGGAAAAAGTTAAAAGGTGAAGAAAATAATGACCTTCTATGCGCTGCCAAGCTCTTCCATATAGCTTCAAGGCTTCTAGGAACCTATTATGCTCCTCCACTGTCCATCGCTCACGTTGCTTTGTAATTGTATATGGCTTTCTTGTCTACAGTTCACATATTCAGTACTTCACTTATCTCTCCAATTAGACCCAAGCAAAAAAAACAGATTTTTCAATTTATAATACCTTAATAATCAATTCTTCTCCAGAGGATGTGCCCATTACTGGACGTAGGCAGCTTGCGCTGCTTCAAATCCTCTCTTACCAGCAGCAGGTAAAATATAAACCTCCCTTCTTGCCTCGGGACATTGATTACTATAGATAGTAAGGCCGTCGTTGTTGTTGAAGTCGACAAAACCTGGCAAGTCAATACTACTGCAAAAGAGAAAAAGCAACAACAATCGATACAGAGCCGTCTTTTTGTATCAGCACAATTAAGAATTCCAACTCACATGCACTGCGAGAATAATTGTACAAATAAACTTCATATTAGATAGTAAATGCAAATAAATCCTGCAAAATCATTTTAGAATCCACCGTAACACAGAGAGAGACAGAGACGCTTCTCCGAAAGAACTTAAAAGAAAATTCCTTTATTCAGAATCCTCACCAAAACGAATCCGTAGATGTCAAAACCTTTAGAACGTGAAAAAAGAAAAAAACATAAACTTCAATCAGTAATCAACACCGCTTCTATATCCACCTTGCAATAAGGCATCAATATGCTATCATTTCTATAAAAAAAATATCTCTGTTTGGTTGCTGAAATTAATATTTCTCTCAAAAATCTCAACTGTGCCAAGAAACAAAATTAGCTCAGTTGAGGAGAGTTACAGCACAAAACGAACTTCAAATTTTCGTTAAGTTTTCAAGAATTTTCTCGGCAACCAAACGATGAGCGAAAGGCAAAAGCCCTAGAAATGCAAACGAGTACCTTCGGAGAAAGCCGTGGAGGATGATACCTCTGGAAGCAACGATTGAGTAGACGATCACGTATGGACTGAATTCACCAAAAACTGGCCCGATCGAAATCTTGCAGGCTTCTTTATCAAAAAAGAAAAAAGAAAACTTGCAGGCGTGATTGTAAAATTGCATGCAAAATCTAAACAAACGAGAGAGAGATATGAAGAGAGGAAAGCAGCAGAGTAGAGGAAGTGAAAGAAAAATTCGGTGACACCTAAAACACCAGAATTCTTCAGATTGGGGGACTAAGGAGCAATCTCAGCCACTATAATTTCTTTGGATTTATTTTTCTTAAAAAAATGGGGGATTTTATTTGAGGCTGCAAAATAGCGAAAGGTAAATTCAGGAGTGACGAGGAGAGAGGGAGAGGAACGGCTAAGTGGATGATGCCCAGTGGCAAGAATTTAGTGGCTTAAAACCCACTTTGCGCTTTTTTCCTATTTTTTTATCGCGTTTTGCCTGTTGGGTCATCTTTAATTTCAGCCACAAGTTCCCTTGCTGTGAGGTTAAGTCCGTAAAAGCGCAACCAGCTGTGCTCCGTGGATTGCAGATCACGTGGCTTCTCGATGGGAGACTGGCATTATCCGGTCATGTCTGTACAGACAAATATGAAAAACAGGCGGTGTTGCAACAGCGTGGCAGTGGGTACCGGTGCATGCGGTTAGTGGGGAAAAAAGAGGCTAGTAACTATCGTTCCATCGGGTAAAGAACACGAGGACCAATGTTTTCAAGTGAGAATCATACGGTTCGTGTGGTGCAGTAGGGTAGGGTAGGGAATAGCAATAGTGATTATCTTTTATTGTTGTTAGTTTGACTTGATAGAGATGGAGTCAAAGCCACAGACTTGGATACCTACGGTGATTCTACGAAACCGCTTAAGATGTGCGCTTATTGATTTTTGGTAGGAAAAAACAAAAACAATTGAAAAAAAAGGGAGGAAGAAAAAAAACGCGATTTTATTATCTTTTGATTAAAAAAAATGAAAAAATATATTAAGATAATCGATATTTTTTTGAATATCTTTTTTTTGTATTCATTGTTTGATTTAAAATGATAGATATCCTGTTGTTAAATTCTGATAAGTTAAAATTATTAACTTTAATTAATAACCACTTCACATTAACATTTATTTGAAAATATTCAGAAGATTTATTTTAAGGTTTTAATCTTTTATGCTTGCGTTAAATTAATCTTGACCTTCATTTCTTCATAAATTTTCATTGTTCTTCACCATAAAGTTTACGTTCTTCACCCTTGCACCAATAAAGCTTTTCTTCTTTTCGCTAGGTCTGTGCGGGATTACATTCCAAATTTGCATTATTGTAATGAGATAATGGAATTGCAAGAAAAACCAAACGACGTCATAGGAAGGATACACACAGGGCAAGTTCCAAGTGAAAGATCACGTGGGATCCACTGATGCTATAAGATGGTCACAAATGAAGGTCTACTTACTCTCATGGGGTTTTGGGATATTAAGTTTAACGCTCGTCGAAAGAACTGAAAGGAAAAATATAAGAAAATCTTGAAGGACATGGGCTCTTATTCAGCAATCAGACCACTTAAAAAGTCAAGATTTATATCAAATTTAAAGTGATGAAGAGATAAGATTGGAAGATCAGCAAAATGTCATCCATGACTGACCTTCCGTACACACATATGTGCATGATTGTTCAAAAGGAATCTTTAATTAGTATTCAATAAAAGATAAAATGTAAAACTTCATAGTGAAATATGCAATTGATCTAGAAAGTGTTATAAATTTTGATACTAATGCACAAATCATCAATGATACAATCAAGATCTTTTCATATTAAACTTGTCAAGAATTCATATATATATATATATATATTGAGAAGATGAGTTAGAAACACAAACCGGAATCCATTGCAAGCAAGCCTCCTTGGATTGATCTTATAAAACTACAGGGAGAACCACCTTTGGAATGGGAACCAATCAACTGAATGTTAGAGGGGAGAGAGAAGAATTGTCTGTTTTAATAAAATTTTAACACACATTAAACACCTTCCCATGATGTCTATTTATTTCCCTGTGCCTTAGGGACCATAACCCTAACAGTTACCTAACACATGTGCATTAGATTTTTGGCCTATTAACAAAGACTCATACCACATTGGGCTTCTACACATAAGGTGATCCATACTAAAGAACCTTGATACTTTGGAGACCCATAAAATTATATCACTTAATTGGATCTTTTATTAGATAACTGGTCTACATGTACAATGTTATAACATATCTGAACCCAAAATTCCAACAATCTCCCACTTGGTTTACATATGTTATCCTTTATACTGTACATGAAGATAACCTTAATTGAGCTCATTTGTGCTATCTAAACCAAAATATCCAACAAAAATCTGGTCCATTAACCATATCAATGTAGGATCAAAGCGGCCTTTATCACATTTATCGTAACAAGACCCATCAATGGTCACAACACTAACACAGTTAACGACATAGATCTAGTATGGATGTGTCGCATAGAAATTACATGAAATGTGATCTTAAACATGTCAATTTCCAAGTGGTCCTCCATATGACTCAAAAGAATCATATGAAATACTTTCAAACATTAAATGCAAAACTACAATGAAAGTCATCATAGAGTAATCAAAAATACATAATCCAAAGTCTGTACAGAACAACATAACCATGTCAATTAAGCAAAAGTAAAAGGCCAAATACAAACTCCCACTATACGGGCATATGGTCCAAAAGAACAACACCCATGTGAGCAACATGCTTATGAAACACTATGGGTGGCAAACCCTTAATAAACAGATCCGCAATCATAGAGTTTGTACTGATATGCTCAATTGACACTTGCGAATTCTGGACTCTCTCTTTGATAACCAGAAACTTGATGTCAATATGCTTTGACCTCAACAAGCTTCAGTTGTTCTTGGAATACAACTCAGCAACCTTATTATCACAATAAATCGTTAATGGTCTATCAATACTATCAATTGTGCGCAGCCCAGTGATAAAATTTCGCAGCCATATTCCTTGATTTAATGCCTCATGACAAGTTATGAACTCTGCCTCCATGGTGAAAGTAGCTATGAGTGACTGTTTCACACTCTTCCTTGATATAGCTCCTCCAGCTAACATAAAGACATAGCCAAAAGTGGATCTCATGCTATCGAGACACCCAGCAAAATTAAAGTCTGAATACCTAACGATCTCCAAAAGATCCGATCTCTGATATGTAAACATATAATCCTTCGTTCTCTATAGATATCTCATAACCGTTTTAGCTGCTTTCCAATGATCCACACCCGAGTTACTCAAATATCTGCCTAGTATTCTAACAATGTACGCAATGTCCATTCGCATACATACTTGTGTATACATGAGACTTTTAACAGCCGAAACATAGGGATATTTCTCCATTTCTTTCTTCTCAAGTTCATTTTTCGGACATTGGAGAAAACTGAACTTATCACCCTTTGCCACGGGTGTGTTTCCTGGTGCACAACCACTCATGCTAAATCTACTTAGCACTTTATCAATACAGGCCTTCTGTGACAGTCTAAGTATACCTCTAGAATGATCTCTATGGATCTGTATACCCAAAACAAAGGATGCATCACCAAGATCTTTCATTTCAAATTTACTTGATAGAAATCTCTTGGCTTCATGCAATAGGCCTATATCGCTGCTTGCCAGTAGAATGTCGTCTACATATAGCACCAGGATAATAAATTTGCTCCCACTAAATTTGAGATATATGCACTGATCAACGGTGTTTTCTTTAAATCCAAATGATGTAATCACCTGATCGAATTTCCGATACCATTGCTGGGATGCCTGTTTTAAGCCATAAATAGACTTTTTAAGCTTGCATACAAGATGCTTTGAATCTTTGGACTCAAAGTTCTCCGGTTGCACCATGTATATTGTTTCTTCAATGTTTTCATTGAGAAACACTGTTTTAACGTCCATTTGATGTAGCTCCAAATCATAGTGAGCTACAAGTGCCATAATGATTCTAAAGGAATCTTTCATTGAAACAGGCGAAAAAGTCTATTTATAATCAATGCCTTCCTTTTGAGTGAAACCTTTGGCGACTAGGCGAGCTTTATACCTTTCAATGTTGCCTTTTGAATCCCGTTTGGTTTTAAATATCCATTTGCAACCAATCGGTTTCGCACCTTTGGGCAACTCTACTAAGTCCCAAACACCATTGTCATCCATTGATTTCATCTCATCCTTCATGACTTTAATCCACTTTTTAGAATTAGGACATTGTGTGACTTGACTAAAAGAAGTCGGATCATCTTTCAGACCCATATCAAACTCATGTTCCTGGAGATACACGACATAATCAGTCGAAATCGCGTTTCTCCTTTCTCTAGTGGATCTCCTTAATGGCACTTCCACTTGAGGTTGTTGAGGTACCTCTTGATGAACCTCAAGCGGTTCCTAATTTTGAGCAGACGGCAATTCAAGTTCGTCATCAATGCGTTGGATCTTCGGATTTGCATTTTGAATAACATCAGGTATGGATACCTGAACGTTTTTAGTTGCAACAACAGGAATATAAACACATTCATCTTCAAAATTGACTCACCTGAGTTGTTCTCTCCCACTTAACTCAATATCCTCAATGAACTTGGTATTGCCCGTATTGAAAAATGATTTATTAGAATACACCATGCCAGGGACTCCTAGTCAAAATGGTGTAGCTGAGAGACGAAACCGAACCTTAAAGGATATGGTAAGAAGTATGATTAGTCATTCTTATTTGCCATAATCGCTTTGGGGTGAAGCCATCAAGACTGCAGTTTACATCCTGAACAGAGTTCCAAGCAAAGCAGTAGCTAAAACCCCATACGAGTTATGGACAAGCAAAAAATCCTAGCATTAGGCATTTGCATGTTTGGGGATGTCCAGCTGAGGCTCGACCTTATAAGCCAAATGAGAAGAAGCTAGACTCAAGGATCGTTAACTGCTATTTTGTTGGATACTCTGAAAGATCAAGGGGTTTCAAATTTTATGATTCCTCTAATAGATCCTTTTTCGAAACGGGCAATGCCAAGTTCATTGAGGATGTTGAGTTAAGTGGGAGAGACCATTTACATTCCTCTTCAAAATTGACTAGCCTGAGTTGGCTTCTCCCACTTAACTCAACATCCTCAATGAACTTGGCATTGCCCGTTTTGAAAAAGGATCTATTAGAGGAATTATAAAATTTGAGACCCCTTGATCTTTCAGAGTATCTAACAAAATAGCAGCTAACGGTCCTTGAGTCTAGCTTCTTCTCATTTGGCTTATAAGGTCGAACCTCAGCTGCACATCCCCAGACATGCAAATGCATAATGCTAGGCTTTTTTGCTTGTCCATAACTCGTATGGGGTTTTAGCTACTGCTTTACTTGGAACTCTGTTTAGGATGTAAACTGCAGTCTTGATGGCTTCACCCCAAAGAGATTTTGGCAAAGAAGAATGACTAATCATACTTCTTACCATATCATTTAAGGTTCGGTTTCGTCTCTCAGCTACACCATTTTGACTAGGAGTCCCTGGTATGGTGTTTTGAGGAACGATCCCACATTCTATAAAAAATTTGGCGAAGGGTCCGGGATGTTGTTCACCTGATCTATCATATCTACCGTAGTATTCACCTCCACGGTTAGATTTGACAGCCTTAATTTTCTTGTCAAATTGATTTTCAACTTCGGCTTTGAAATTCTTGAACACGTCTATAGATTGAGACTTCTCATGAATTAAATAAAGATAGCCATACTTGGAGTAGTCATCTATGAAAGTGATAAAATATTGTTGTCCATTCCAAGAAACCGTAAGGAATGGACCACAAATATCCGTATGTATCAATTCTAAGACACAATTACTCCTATTAACACCTTTTTTTTTAACATTTGTTTGTTTTTCCTTAATGCACTCAATGTAGACTTCAAAATCTGACAAATCTAAGGGATCAAGAATTCATTTTGATACAAGTCTTTGAATCATTTGTTTAGAAATATGTCCTAAACACTTATGCCATAACATTGATGAATTCTCATTTGTTAATCTACGCTTAATACCAACATTACTTGTATGCAAGGATTCGTTTTCTTTGGAGGCAATCATATCCAATTTATATAAATTATCAATTAAAGAACCGGTACTAAACAAATTTGAATTCTGAAAAAGACGAAACTTTCTATTTCCAAATGAACAAGAAAAATCTGATTTGTCTAAACATGAAATAGAAACCAAATTCTGTCTAAAAGACGGTACATAAAAAGTCTCATTCAAATTACAACCAGATTCCAATTGTAATCTAAATAAACAAACTGCCTCCACATGAGCTCTTTCGCCATTTCCTACATAGATGAATCTTTCAGCATTAGTTGGCGTTCGGCTCCTTATGCACCCCTGCATAGAAACACCTATGTGAGTAGTTGCACCTGTATCTATCCACCAAGTGTTCTTAGGTACTAAGCCTAAATTAACTTCTGAATAAACAAAGTTTAGAAGTTTACCCTTCTTCTGTCACATACTTGGCGTATTTTGTGCAGTCTTTCTTCACATGACCAGCTTTATGGCAAAAGAAACAAGTTATACCTTTATCTTGTTTCTGTTGTCCCTTGTGGTGTGAATTTTCAGACCCTACAGTTTCCTTTCCTTTAATGTTCCTCTTTCTTTTCTTGCTAGAACTGGGGTCCTGATAAGTTGATGCTAAATGAGCACTTTCAATCTTTTCATGATTAAGTCTATCTTCCTCTTGGACACATTGAGCAATCAGCTCATTCAAAGTCCATTTCTCCTTTTAAGTATTGTAACTAATTTTGAAATAACTGACTTATGTAGGAAGAGAGATCAAGACTAAGTGCACCAGAATGTCTTCTGGCAATTCCAGCTTGAACGCCTTTAGTCTTGTCACAAGGTTTGACATCTCCATGATATACTCTCTTATATTCTCCTTCCCCTTGTACTGCATTGAGACAAGCTTAGTCAAGATGGTGTTTGTCTTGACCTTTTCATTTGTGGCGAATTGGTCTGCTATTTGGGAGAGGAATTTCTTAGTATCATTTTCATCAGGAATAGAACCCCTGATGGTATCCGGAATCGAGTGCTTCATAATCATTAGGCTCATGCGGTTTGTTCGCTCCCACTTTTCATATACAACCTTTTGCTCAGCGGTACTATCGTTGGTCAAAGGTGCGAGGCAATCGACCCTCAATGCATAGTCTAATTCCATGCACCCGAGCACGATCATAACATGATCTTGCCACTTCTTGAAATTCGTGCCGTTAAGCACGGGAATACTGTTGATGTTAGCAGAAATCAATGTTGCTATAAACAAGAACAAAAGCTCACAATTAGTAACAACTTATGTATATATGAATCAAAACAAAACTGTATACATATACACATGCATGTGGGCCCATAACAAGATACCTAGCGTAACATTAATACTTAGTCTTTGAACAGAAATATCAACTTGTAAGTGGTATCTCAAATATAGTTCATGAATATTGACAACCTAACTTGCCAAATAATGCGTCTTTCTTTGGACAGACACATTATTCGCATGGCAACATTTATTTGTCACATATTCACAACTATTTTAATCTATTAACAATGCAAAAATAACCTTCTTTTGGGCCGATTATTTTCACATATTAATAGCATGTTTACATTTCTTAAAATAAATAAATTTACATATTAGAGATTGCTTTGGCAACATAATACTTCAATTCATTTATCAAAAACATTAAACATAAAACTCAGAACAAAATCCTTAATTTTTTTTTTGGTCCTTTATGTTGACCTGCGCCATGGTGCCAACCCTTGGCGTTGGCGCCAGCAATCTGCCCAAAGGGACAGATCGCTGGTGCTGCAGCGCCAGTTCTCTAGATTTTGGGACTGACTGTAGTGGTCTTCTACAATGAATACCAAAATAATATGCTTGCAATTGGCAAGCTGTCATGACAATAAAAAAAAAAAAAAAGATTTCCACAATTTCCACTTTACTATATATTCTCAGCATATCCAGAATATCATGGCAAGTTGTCATGACAATAAAAAATGATTTCCACAATTGCAATCTTTATAGAAAAATTGCATACAATATAAAATGATTTTCACTGGTTATAGAAAAATTAAAAACGGCTATCTTTATCATATGAACCAGCACCAAAGGGCTTAATGCATAATTTATAGAATTAGCCAAAAAAGAAAGATCAAAGCCAGTGCCGCAGCGCTGGTTTGATAAATTGCAATTTGCAATTACAAAAACAATCACTAAAAATCACCAAAATTTAATATTGTCATACCAAAAAAAAACCATATTTGGAGATGCAATTCACAGAGTAATCATACAATCTCATCAACAAACATGGATTTATAGCAATTTTTTCAAAACAAATTTCTGCCTTAAACATGCTTTATGGGAGAAAATTCAAGAAACTCAATTTTCATATGAATCTCAACAATTTAACATGAAAGGCTCTGATACCACTTGTTATAAATCTTGATACTAATACACAAATCATCAATGATACAGCCAAGATCTTTTCATATTAAACTTGTCAAGAATTCATATATATATATATATATTGAGAAGATGAGTTAGAAACACAAACCGAAATCCATTGCAAGCAAGCCTCCTTGGGTTGATCTTCTAAGACTACAGAGAGAACCACTTTTGGTATGGGAACCAATCAACTGAACGTTAGAGGGGAGGGAGAAGAACTATCTATTTTAATAAACTTTTAACACACGTTAAAGACCCTCCCCTGATGTCTATTTATTTCCCTGTGCCTTAGGGACCATAACCCTAATAGTTACCTCACACATGTGCATTGGGTCTTTGGCCCATTAAAAAAGACCCATACCACATCGGGCTTCTACACATAAGGTGGCCCATACTGAACCTTGATACTTTGGAGACCCATAAAATTATATCACTTAATTGGGTCCTTTATTAGATAACTGGTCTCAATGTACAATGTTATAACATATTTGAACCCAAAATTCCAACAGAAAGGAGAACTACATAAGAATGTAATGCAAGTTCATAGCCCCACCTTTGTCTTAAAGAGTTTACATGCCCAAAGCTAGTTTAGTTAAAGATTTAAGGCGATGGAGCACATAAGATTCACAAAATAGTAAGCACTAAAGAGGGTTAAAGGCTACACTATATTTAGCCATATGATATTGTCGGAGTGAGTACTCCATCACCAATCGCTATACAGGTGCCCAAAAGAAAGAAAAAAAAAATCAACAACCCTTTAGGAATTCGTTTTGGGAAATGATACCTTTGATTATGATATAACTTTTTGAAACCTGGTTCATAGTAAATTTTCAAAATGAAAGACCATCATAACTATTTTAGCGAAAAAACACAAAAAAATGTAAGCTGCCTTCGAAAATGGTCAGTTTCTTTCAAAATTTGATTTTTCTTGACCATCCCATTTTTCACTTTGGCCAAAGTGTATTTCACTTAGATCATGTTAAATTCCACTTTCGAGGTCACCAACCATCAAAAAATAGGATAAAATGCATTACAAAATGTAAGAAAGAGGGAGATAATTCGATTAACACGGGCAAACTTTTGGAGGGTATAATTTAGCATAGCTCCATTTTAGGAAATGATCCTTTTGGTTTTGATTTAACTTTTTTAAAACCTAGTTCATGGCAAATTTTCAAGGAAATGACCATCGTAACTATTTTAGTGAAATTACACAAAAACATGAGCTATAACTTTCAAAAAGTCCAGTTTTTCTACAAAAATTTAATTTTTCTTGACTATCCAATTTTTCTCATGAACCAAAGCATATTTTACTTAGATCATCTTAAATTCCACTTTTGAGGTCACCAGCTATCAAAAAATAGAATAAAAATGCATTACGAATTATAGGAAAAAGAGAGAGAATTCGAATAACACGAGCAAAACTTTTGGAAGGTATAATTTGACATCTAGGAATTTGGAAAATGACCCAATTAGTTTTGATGTAACTCTTTGAAACTTAGTTGTGTCAAATTTTCAAAGGAAATAACCACCATAACTATCTTTATGAAAATGCACAAAAAAATGTGAGCTATAACCTTCGAAAATGACTAATTTCTTCCAAACTTAGATTTTTATTAAGCATCCCATTTTTCACTTGTGCTAAAGTGTATTTAAATTATATCGTGTTAAATTCCCCTTTCGAGGTCGCCATTAAAAAATATGATAAAAATGCATTACAAATTGTAGGAAAGAGGGAGATAATTCGATTAACATGGGCAAACCTTATAGAGGGTATAATTTGCCCTTTTGGGCTTTGTTTTGGGAAATGATCCGTTTAGTTTTGATGAAATTTTTTAAAACGTAGTTCGTGATAAATTTTCAAAGGAAATGACCATCGTAACTATTTAGCGAAAATGCACAAAAAAACATGAGCTATATAACCTTCAAAAATGGTAAGTTTATTCTAAAATTTGATTTTTCTTGACTATTCCATTATTCACTTGAATCTACTTTTGAGGTCACCAACTAACACATAATAAGATAAAAGTCCATTACAAATTGTAGGAAAGAGGGATTGAATTATAAAGGGTATAATTTGGCCTTCAGAGCTTCGTTTTGGGAAATGATCCGTTTAGTTTTGATGAAATTTTTGAAACCTAGTTCGTGGCAAATTTTCAAAGGAAATGACCATCATAACTATTTTAACGAAAATGCACAAAAAACATAAGCTATGTAACCTTTGACAAAAACTAGTTTCTTCCAAAATTTGACTTTTTTAACCATTGCATTTTTCAATTGGACCAAAGTGTATTTCACTTAGATCATGTTAAATTCAACTTTTTAAGTAATTAACCATAAAAAAAATAGGATTGAAGTGCCTTACAAATTGCTGAAAAGAGAAAGAGAATTCGATTAACACGAGCAAAACTTCTGGAGGGTATAATTCAACCTTTAGAGCTCCGTTTTCAGAAATGATCCATTTGATTTTGATGTAAATTTTTGAAACCTACTTTGTGGCAACTTTTAGTGAAACTATTTTTGTGATTGTCATAACTATTTTAGTGAAACTACATAAAAACATGAGCAAACTTTGAAAAAGTTTTGTTTTTTCCATACTTAGATATTCCTTAAGCAACCTATTTTTCATTTGGACCAAAGAGTATTTCACTTAGATCATGTTAATTACCACTTTCGAGGTCACCAACCATCAAAAAATAAGATCATAGTGCATTACAAATTGCAGGAAAGATTGAGAGAATTCGATTAAAACGGGCAAAACTTTAGGGATATATAATTTGGCCTTCAGGCATCCGTTTTGGGAAATGATCCCTTTGGTTATGATGCAACTATTTGAAACCTAGTTCATGACAAATTTTCAAAGGAAATGACCATAATAACTATTTTAGCGAAAAAAACACAAAAAATGTGAGCGACCTTCAAAAATGGTCAGTTTCTTTTAAAATTTGATTTTCATTTTTCATTTGGGTCAATGTGTATTTCACTTAGATCGTGTTAAATTTCATTTTCGAGGTCACCAGCCATAAAAAAATGATAAAAAAACATTACAACATGTGTGTGAAAAAGGAGATAATTCGATTAACATGAGCAAACTTTTGGAGTGTATAATTTGGCCTTCAGAGCTCCATTTTGGGAAATGATCCTTTTGGTTTTGATTTAACTTTTTAAAATCTAGTTCATGGAAAATTTTCAAGGAAATGACGATCATAACTATTCTAGCGAAATTGCACAAATACATGTGCTAGAAAACTTTTGAAAAAGTCCAGTTTTCTTCAAAAAAATTGATTTTTCTTGACTAACCAATTTTTCTCTTGGACCAAAGTGTATTTTACTTAAATCATACTAAATTCCACTTTTGATGTCACTAGCCATCAAAAATAGTATAAATCTGCATTATGAATTATAGGAAAGAGGGAGAGAATTCAAATAACACGAGCGAAACTTCAAGAATCCATTTTGGCAATGATCCATTTAGTTTTGATGTAAATTTTTCAAACCTAGTTCGTGGAAAATTTTCAAAGGAAACGACCATCATAACTATTTTAGTTTGGAGGTCATCGGCCGTCAAAAAATAGCAGAAAAGCACATTACAAATTATAGGAAATAGGGAGATAATTCGATTAACACGAGCAAAACTTCTAGATGGTATAATTTGGCCTTCAGGGATCCATTTTAGGAAATGATCTGTTTTGTTTTGATGTAAATTTTTTAAACCTAGTTCGTGGTAAATTTTCAAAGGAAATAACCATTGTAAATATTTTAGCGAAAAATCACAAAAACATGAGCTATATAACCTTCTAAAATGGCCATTTTCTTCCAAATTTGGATTTTTCTTGACTATTCCATTTTGCACCTGGAAAATGTGTATTTCACTAAGATAATCTTAAATTCCAGTTTCTAGGTCTCCATCCATCAAAAAATATGATAAAAGTGCATTACAAATTGTAGGAAAGAGAGAGAGAGAATTCAATTAACATTAGCAAAGGTCTAGAGGGTATAATTTGGATTTCAGGGATCCACTTTTGGAAATGATCCTTTTGGTTTTGAAGTAACTTTTTTAAACCTAGATCATGGCAAATTTTCAAAGGAAATGACTAGCGTAAATATATAAGCGAAAATGCACAAACACATGAGCTACCTTTGAAAATGGTCAGTTTCTTCAAAAATTTGATTTTTCTTGACTATTTGATTTTTCTCTTGGACGAAAGCTTATGTCACTTAGATCATGTTAAGTTCCACTTTCGAAGTCACTAGCCATAAAAAAAAAAAAAGGATAAAAGTGCATTATAAATTGTAAGAAAGACGGAGAGAATTCGATTAATACAAGCAAATCTTATAGAGGGTATAATTTGTCCTTTTGGGCTCCGTTTTGAGAAATGATCCTTTGGATTTGATGTGGCTTTTTGAAACTTAGTTCAAGGAAAATTTTCGAAGGAAATGACAATCATAACTATTTTAACGAAAATGAACAAAAAACATAAGCTATATAACCTTAAAAAATGGTCAGTTTCTTCCAAACTTTGATTTTTCTTGACTATCCCATTATTTACTTGAACCAAAGTATATTTCATATGGCTCATGTTAAAGTCTAATTTTGAGGTCACCAGCCAACAAAAAAATAGGATAAAAATGCATTACAAATTGTGGGAAAGGGTGAGAGAATTCAATTAACACAAGTCTGATAAATGGATCCAGTTACAATTTTTAGGAGACATTCTTTTCAAGGATTGTTTTGTAGCTGATATAGTTCAGGATTCAAATAAATTAAAGGAAATTATTGCTCTTTTTTAGAATTGGGAGTTGTAATTGACAAGCTT
Organism: Bretschneidera sinensis; assembly: GCA_023935145.1. Lineage (NCBI taxonomy): Eukaryota > Viridiplantae > Streptophyta > Magnoliopsida > Brassicales > Akaniaceae > Bretschneidera > Bretschneidera sinensis. The sequence goes on from CM043697.1 coordinate 116,429,945, forward strand.
CGTTTAGCTAACTGACCACATATATTGGTTTGGGAATTGCACTCTTCTGGTCAGTTTTCGTCTAAGAGTTATTAAGAGTTACTCTGGGTGAAAGGACCACCTTTTAGATGGCATAAACAAGTTTGGAATCAATGGATCTCCATGAAAATCTCATTTTTTTTTTATTTGGAAGTTGTTTCAAGGGACCTTGCGTGTTGATAATAATGTACAAAAAATAAGAGTTCGGTTGGTTTCCAAGTGTATGTGCCGTAATCATCATAAGACATAATCTATTACTCACATGTTCAAAGGAGGAGAAATTGCTCATCAGAATTTGGCTTTTTTTGGGTTACGGTTAAGTGTCGGATTTTTTAACAATTTTGATAACCTAGTGAAGGCTTGATTTTATAAGTCCAGTTTCCAGTTGCAATTAGGTATTACCAAAATCATGGTGTTTATGCTTATTTGTTGGGAGCTGTGGTTGGCTCATAATAATTAAGTATTTGAATGTCTTCCGATACGGGCAGTGAGTATTATTGCAAATGTGATGTCCACTATCCGCGAACTCAATTGTTTGTTCACTCCAAAAAAGCTTTTACGGTTCGGTGAAATACTTGCACTATAGACTATATCAATCCGCATCTCCAATCCAAGGTTGACAAAAGGTAAATGGTTTAGATGGATACCTCCAGACCAATTTTGTTAAACTCATCTGTGATGGATCTTCTGGGCATAATAGAGGAGTCGATTGAGGCATTATTCGGGGTAATAATCATTTAATTTTTGCATCCTTTTCTTGCTATTTTGGTCTTTGTACTAACATGCAAGCAGCGGCACGAGCACTACTTAAAGGCTTGAAGTTAGCTCAAAAAGATCATATTCAAGTAGACCTTATTGAATCCAATTCCCAAATTTTAATTGAAATGTTATAGTACCAGGTTGATCCACCATGAGACTTAGTTTATATAATCTAAGAAATCAAAGATTACATGGGTTCGACTATTATTGCATAACATAAATTTTGAGAAGGTAATCAAGTAGCAGATTCTCTTGCTTCTTACTGTCATGTTTACTAAGCACACCAAGTTTACCGAACCAAGAAAGAACTTTCATCACATAGTCGTAGGTTATAAATGATTGATTGTAATGCTTTATTTTCTTTTCGAAAGAATTAAAGTATATTTTATCTAGGGTAAGGCCTAGAGCCCTTTGAGGTTTAGTTTATTTCCCCTTCAAGTACGATGCCCTTTCATCCCCCCATTTTTTTTGTATCTTTTCCGTGGCAAACTTTCAAAGGAAATGACCATCATAACTATTTTAGCGAAAATGCACAAAAAACATGAGCTACATAACCTTCAAAAATGGCCAATTTCTTCAAAATTTTGATTTTCTTGACCATCCCATTTTTCTCTTGCACCAAAGTGTATTTTACTTAGATCGTATTAAATTCCACTTTCGATGTCACCAGCCATCAAAAAATAAGATAAAAGTGCATTACAATTCGTAAAAAAGAGGGAGAGATTTTTATTAACACGTGCAAACCTTATGGAGAGTATAATTTTGCTTTCAAGGTTCTGCTTTGGGAAATGATCTTTTTTTTTAATGTAACTTTTTGAAACCTAGTTTATGGCAAATTTTCAAAGGAAATAACTATCATAACTATTATAGCGAAAATGCAGAAAAAACGTGAGCCGGTGTTAATCTTCGAAAAATGACAATTTTTTCCAAATTTTGATTTTTATTGACCATCCAATTTTTCAATTGGACCAAAGTGTATTTCACTTAGATCATGTTAAATTCAACTTTTTAGGTCACCAACCATCTAAAAATAGGATAAAAGTGCATTACAAATTGTTAGAAAGAGGAAGAAAATTAGATTAACACGAGCAAAACTTCTTGAGGGTATAATTCGGCCTCAGAGCTTCCTTTTTGAAAATTATCCATTTGGTTTTGATGTAACTTTTTGAAACCTAGTCTGTGGCGAATTTTCATAGGAAATGACCATCATAACTATTTTAGCGAAAATGCACAAAAAAGTGAGCTATAACCTTCAAAAAAGACGAGTTTTTTCCAAAATTTAATTTTTCTTAACCATCTCATTTTTCAATTGGACCAAAGCATATTTCACATAGATCATATTAAATTCAACTTTTTAGGTCAGCAACCATCAAAAAATAGTTTAAAAGTGCATTACAAATTTTCGAAAAGAGGAAGAAAATTCGAATAACACGAGCAAAACTTCTTGAGGGTATAACTCGGCCTTCAAAGCTCCGTTTTTGAAAATGATCCATTTGGTTTTGACATAACTTTTTGAAACCTAGTCCATGGCAGATTTTAAAATGAAATAACCATCGTAACTATTTTAGCGGAAAAAAAAAAAAAAAAAAAAAAAAACGTGAGCTAACCGTCAAAAATGGCGAATTTCTTCAAAATTTTGATTTTTCTTGACCATATGATTTTTCTTATAGAACAAAACATATTTCACTTAGATCATGTTAAATTCCACTTTCGAAGTTACCAGCCATAAATAAAGGATAAAAGTGCATTACAAAATGTAGAAAAGAGTGAGAGAATTCGATTAACACGAGCAAACCTTATGGATGGTATAACTTGGCTTTCAGGGCTCTGTTTTTGAAATGATACTCTTTGTTTTGAAGTAAACTTTTGAAACCTAGTTCATGGAAAATTTCCAAAGAAAATGACCATCGTAACTATTTTATCGAAAATATACAAAAAAAATGTGATCTATATACCTTCGAAAATGGCCAGGTTCTTCCAAACTTTGATTTTTCTTGACCATCCAATTTTTTCACTTATACCAAAGTGTCTTTCACTTAGATCATATCAAATTCCACTTTCAAGGTCACCAGCCATCAAAAATATGAGAAAAACGCATTACAAATTGTAGGAAAGAATGAGAGAATTCGATTAGCACGAGCAAAACTTCTAAAGGGTATAATTTGGGCTTCATGGCTCCATTTTACGAAATGATCCTTTTGGTTTTAATATAACTTTTTGAAACCTAGTTTGTGGCAAATTTTCAAAGAAAATTATTGTCGTAACTATTTTAGCGAAAAAGCACAACGTGAGTTATATAACCTTCGAAAATAGCCAGTTTCTTCCAAATTTTGATTTTCTCGACCATCCCATTTTGAACTTAAGAATTGAGTATTTCACTAATATCATCTTAAATTCCACTTTCAAGGCTCCAACCATCAATTAATATGATAAAAGTGCATTATAAAATGTATGAAAGAGAAAGAGAATTCGATTAACACAAGCAAACCTTATGGAGGGTATAATTTCACCTTCAATGATCGGTTTTGGGAAATGATCCTTTTGTTTTGATTTAACATTTTGAAACCTAGTTCACGGAAAATTTCAAAGGAAATGACGATCATCACTATTTTAGCGAAAATTCACAAAAACATGAGTTCTTCAAAAATTGTTAGTTTCTTCCAAAATTTAATTTTTCTTGACCATCCCATTTTTCAATTGGACCAAAACATATTTGATTTAGATCACATTAAATTCAAATTTTTAGGTCATCAGCCATCAAAAAATAGGATAAAATTCGATTACAAATTGTCGAAAAGAGGAAGAGAATTTGATTAACAACAAAAAAACTTCTGGAAGTTATAATTCGGCCTTTAGAGCTCTGATTTCAGAAATGATTAGTTTGGTTTTGACGTAACTTTTTGAAACCTAGTCCGTGGCAAAATTTCAAAGGAAATTACCATCGTAACTATTTTAGCGAAACTGCACAAAAAAGTGAGATACAACCTTCGAAAAAGGCAAGTTTTTCCAAACATAGATATTCCTTATGTGTCCGATTTTTATCTTGGATCAAAGTGTATTTCACTTACATCATGTTAAATTCCACTTTCTATGTCACCCACCATCAAAAAATAGGATAAAAGTGCATTACGAATTGTAGGAAAGAGGGAAAGAATTCGATTAACACGGGCAAAACTTCTCGAATGTATAATCTGGCCTTCAGAAGTCCCTTTTTGGAATGATCCCTTTGGTTATGATCTAACTATTTGAAACCTAGTTTGTGGCAAATTTTCAAAGGAAATTATCATAGCTATTTTAGCAAAAAAGCACAAATAACGTGAGCTAAACCTTCGAAAATTGTCAGTTTCTTTCAAAATTTGATTTTTCTTGACCATCTAATTTTTCACATGGGTCAAACTACATCTCACTTAGATCATATTAAATTCCACTTTTGAGGTCACTAGCGAACAAAAAAGGGGATAAAAAGGCATTACAAAATTTAAGAAAAAGAGAAATAATTCGATTAACACAAACAAACATTTAGATGGTATAATTTGTCCTTCAGGGCTCCATTTTAGGAAATAATCCATTCGGTTTTGATTTAACTTTTTAAAACCTAGTTCATGGAAAATTTTCAAGGAAATGACCATCGTAACTATTCTAGCAAAATTGCACAAAAATGTGAGCTATAACTTTCGAAAAAGTCTAGTTTTTCTTCAAAATTTTGGTTCTTCTTACCATCCAATTTTTCTCTTGGACCAAAACATATTTCACTTAGATCATATTAAATTCCACTTTCGAGGTCATTAGCCATCAAAAAATAGGATAAAAGTGCAATACAAATTATTAAAGAGAGGGAGAGAATTCGAATAACTCGAGTAAAACTTCTAGAAGGTATAATTTGGCCTTCAGGAATCCATTTTGGGCAATGATCCATTTAGTTTTGATGTAACTTTTTGAAATCTAGTTCATAGAAAATTTTCAAAAGAAATGATCATCATAACTATTTTAGCAAAAATGTATAAAAACCTAATTCGTGGCAAATTTTCAAAAGAAATTACCATCGTAACTAATTAGTGAAAAAGCACAACTTCAAAAATGGCCCGTTTCTTCCAAAATTTTATTTTTCTTTGACTATCCCATTTTGCACTTGTAAAATGTGTCTTTTACTAAGATCATCTTAAATTCCACTTTCGAGCTCTCCAACCATAAAAAAATTAGATAAAAGTGTATTACAAATTGTAGGAAAGATGGAGAGAATTCAATTAACATGAGCAAACTTCTGGAGGATATAATTTGGCCTTCAGGGCTCCGTTTTGGGAAATGATCCTTTTAATTTTGATGCAACTTTTTGAAACATAGTTCGTGGAAAATTTTCAAAAGAAATAACTACCATAACAATTTTAGCAAAAATGCACAAAAACGTGAGCTATAAACCTTCGAAAATTGTCAGTTTCTTCAAAATTTTGATTTTCTTGACCATCCTATTTTTCTCTTGGACCAAAACATACTTCACTTAAATCATGTTAAATTCCGCTTTTGATGTCACTAGCCATAAAAAAAAAGAATTAAACTGCATTATAAATTATAAGAAAGAAAGAGAGAATTCGATTAACACGAGCAAACCTTATAAAGGGTTTAATTTGTCTTTTTGGGCATCATTTTGGGAAATGATCCTTTTGGTTTTGATGTAGCTTTTTGAAACTTAGTTTGTAGTAAATTTTCAAAGGAAATGACCATCATAATTATTTTAGCAAAAAAACACAAAAAAACGTGAGCTATATAACCTTGAAAAATGGCTAGTTTCTTCCAAATTTTGATTTTTCTTGACTATCCCATTATTCACTTGAACCAAAGCGTATTTCACATAGATCATACTAAATTCTACTTTTGATGTCACCAACCAACAAAAAATATGATAAAAATGCATTATAAATTTTATGAAAGAGAGACAATTCGATTAACACGAGTCTGATAAATGGAACCAGTTACAATTTTCAAGAGACATTCCTTTCATGGATTGTTCTATAGCTGAAATAGTTCAGGATTCGAATAAATTAAGAGAAATTATAGCTCGGTTTTTGAAATTGGGAGCTGTAATTGACAAGCTTCGTTTAGCTAACAGACCAGATATATTGGTTTGGGAATTAGACTCTTCTGGTCAGTTTTCGTCTAAGATTTATTGGGAGTAACTACGGGTGAAAGGGCCACTTTTTAGATGGCATAAACATGTTTGGAATCAATGGATCCCCTTGAAAATCTCGTGTTTTATTTGGAATGTGTTTTAAAGGGGTCTTACATGTTGGTAATAGCGTACAAAAAATTGAGGTTTTCCTGGTTTCCAATTGTGTGTATTGTAATCATCATAAGACATAATCTACTACTCACATGTTCAAAGGAGGGGAAATTGCTCGTCAGGTTTGGGCTTTTTTTTAGGTTACGGTTAGGTGTTAGATTTCCTAATAGTTTTGATAACCTAGTGAAGGCTTGGTTTTTTAAGTCCAGTTTCTGATCGCAATTGGGTTTTACCAAAATAATGGTGTTTATGCTTATTTGCTATGGTTCTGTGAAATACTTGCACTACAAACTCTATCAATCCGCATCTCCAATCCAAGGTTGACAAAAGGTAAATGGGTTAGGTGGATACCTCCGGACCATAGCTTTGTTAAACTCAATTATGATGGATCTTCGGTGCACAATAGTGGAGCCAGTGAAGGCATTATCCGGGGTATTAATCATTTAATTTTTGCATCATTTTCTTTCTATTTTGTTCTTTGTACTAACATGAGGCACGGGCACTGCTTGAAGGCTTGAAGTTAGCTCAGTAAGATCATATTCAAGTACAACTTATTGAATCTGATTCCCAAATTTTAATTCAAATGTTACAGGACTAGGTTGATCCACTATGGGACTTAGTTTATATAATCCAAGAAATCAAAGATTACATGGGTTCAACTATTATTGCACAACATAAATTGTGAGAAGGTAATCAAGTAGCAGATTCTCTAGGTTCTTACGGTCATGTTCACCAAGCACACTAAGTATACCAGACCAAGGAGGAACTTTCAGCTCATAGTCATAGGTTATAAATGGTTGATTGTAATGGTTTGTTTTCTTTTCGAAAGAATTAAAGTGTTTTTATTTAGGGTAAGGCCTAGGGCCCTTTAAGGTTAGGTTTATGTCCCCTCAAGTATGGTTCCCTTTCGTCCCCCTCCCCCCCCCCCCCCCCCCCCCCCCAATTTTTTTGTACCTTATTTCGTGACAAATTTTCAAATGAAATGAATATCATAACTATTTTAGCGAAAATGCATAAAAAAAAATGTGAGTTATAACCTTCGAAAATGGTCAGTTTCTTCCAATAATTTATTTTTCTTAACTATCCCATTTTGCACTTGAAAAAATATGTATTTCACTTAGATCATCTTAAATTCCTATTTTGATGTCTCTAGCCATTAAAAAATATGATAAAAGTGCATTACAAATTGTAGGAAAGAGTGAGAGAATTCGATTAACACGAGCAAACCTTATAGAGAGTATAATTTGGCCTTCAGAGCTCCGTTTTGGGAAATGATTCTCTTGGTTTTGATATAACTTTTTGAAACTTAGTTCGTGGAAAATTTTCAAAGGAAATGACAATCATAACTATTTTAGCGAAAATGCACAAAAACATGAGCTAACCTTCAAAAATGATCAGGTTCTTCAAAATTTTGATTTTTCTAGACCATCCGATTTTTCTCTTGGACCAAAGTGTATTTCACTTAATGTTAAATTTCACTTTCTAGGTCACCACCAGCAAAAAAGAGGTTAAAAGTGCATTACAAATTGTAAGAAAGAGAGAGAGAATTTGATTAACACGAGCAAACCTTATAGAGGGTATAATTTGGTCTTCGGGGCTCCGTTTTGGGAAATGATCCTTTTGGTTTTGATGTAACTTTTTGAAACATAGTTCGTGGAAAACTTTCAAAGGAAATGACCATAATAACTATTTTTGCAAAAATGCACATAAACGTGAGCTACATAACCTTTGAAAATTGTCAATTTCTTCAAAATTTTGATTTTTCTAGATCATTCAATTTTTCTCTTGCACCAAAGCGTATTTTACTTAGATTATATTAAATTTCACTTTCGAGGTCACAAGCCATCAAAAATAGGATAAAAGTGCATTACAATTTATAGAAAAGAGAGTGAGAATTCGATTAACACAAGCAAACCTTTTGGAAGGTATAATTCGGCCTTCAGGGCTCCTTTTTTATGTAACTTTTTGAAATCTAGATCATGAAAAACTTTCAAAAGAAATGACCATCATAACTATTTTAGCAAAAATGCACCCAAAAAAAACGTGAGCTACAACCTTCGAAAGAGATCAGTTTCTTCCAAAATTTGATTTTTCTTGACCATTCCATTTTTCAATTTGACCAAAGCATATTTCACTTAGATCATGTTAAATTCAATATTTTATGTCACCAGCCATAAAAAAAAAGGGATAAAAATGCATTACAAATTATCAAAAAGAGGAAGAGAATGCGATTAACACAAGCAAAAGTTCTTGAGGGTATAATTTGGCCTTTAGAGCTCTATTTTTAAAAATAATTCATTTAGTTTTGTCGTAACTTTTTGAAACCTAGTATGTGACAAATTTTCAAAGGAAATGATCGTCGTTACTATTTAGCAAAAATGTACAAAAAAAACATGTGCTATACACTTTTGAAATGGATAGTTTCTTCCAAACTTTGATTTTCTTGACCATCCAATTTTTCACTCAAACCAAAGTGTATTTCACTTAGATCATATCCAATTCCACTACCGAGATCACCAACCTTAAAAAAAAAAAGGAGAAAATTACATTAGAAATTGTATGAAAGAGGGAGAGAATTCGAATAGCACGAGTAAAACTTCTAAACTGTATAATTTGGCCTTCAGGTCTCTATTTTACAAAACGATCTGTTTGGTTTTGATGTAACTTTTTGAAACCTTGTTCGTGGCAAATTTTCAAAGGAAATTACCATCGTAACTATTTTAGAAAAAAATCACAAAAAAAAGTGACTTATAACCTTCGAAAATGGTCAGTTTCTTCCAAAATTTGATTTTTCTTAACCATCCCATTTTGCACTTGAAAAAATTTGTTTTTCACTAAGATCGTTTTAAATTCCACTTTTGAGGTCTCCAACCATAAAATAAAAAATAAAAAATAATAAAAAAAAGATAAAAGTGCATTATAAATTATTGGAAAGAGGGAGAGAATTCCATTAACATGAGCAAACTTCTGGAGGGTATAATTTAGCTTTTAGGGCTTCATTTTAGGAAATGATCCATTTGGTTTTGAAGTAACTTTTTGAAACCTAGTTCGTGGCAAATTTTCAAAGGAAAAGATTGCTACAACTATTTTAGTGAAAATACACAAAAATGTGAGCTACCTTCGAAAATGGTCAGTTTCTTCAAAATTTTGATTTTTCTTGACTATCCAATTTTTCTCTTGGACCAAAGTGTATTTCACTTAGATCATGTTAAATTTCACTTTCGAGGTCACTAGCCATCAAAAAATAGGAAAAAGTGCATTATAAATTGTAAAAATGAGGAAGAGAAATCGATTAACACGAGCAAACCTTATGGAGGGTATAATTTTTCCTTTTGGGCTCCGTTTAGGGAAATAATCCTTTTGGTTTTGATGTAACTTTTTGAAACTTAGTTTGTGGTAAATTTTCAAAGGAAATGACTATCATAACTATTTGAGCGAAAATGCACAAAAAAGAATGAGCTATATAACCTTAAAAAATGGTCAGTTTTTTCCAAAATTTGATTTTTCTTGACTACCATGTTATTTATTTGAACCAAAGCGTATTTCACATAGATCATGTTAAATTCTACTTTCGAAGTCATCAGCCAATAAAAAATAGATTAAAGTGCATTACAAATTGTAGGAAAGAGATAGTGAATTTGATTAACATGAGCAAACCTTATGGAGGATAACCAATGCATTTAAGTTAATTAAATTATACTATATAATATTTTTCATGCCTCTGCGAGTTTTATAAGTTTATAAATAATTTATTAAACAATTAATAGATTAAAATATTAATCTTTATTTGATTTATAGTTTTTTAAAATTAATAGATAGTTATTTATTTTTTATAACAGGTTATTCACTCAAAATAACATGAACATTACAAATGCAAATTTAGAACTAGAAGTAAATAATTTTAAATTAAAAAAATCTTAAAGGCTGAAAAACAAGTTAATATATGGAATTTAAATTTATTTTTTAAAATGAAAAATTTAAATCAATAAATAAATATTTTTTAAACATTTTTAATCTGCCCAACATAACATGTAGATAAAAAATGTCATGTATAAGAAAAAAAAATGATATTTAAGAACAAAAAGTAATTGAAATTGAAATTAAGAAACAGATGGAGGAAAACCAAAATAATGTGTTATTAAAATTTAATAAAATTATTAAAAAATTACGGTTTAAGTACTTTTTCTCTTATTTTCATATGTATAGGCTGCAATCTAAAAAATTTGGTATTTCTAAGATTTAGAAACCGAAATTCGTATAGGCCACATATTTGAAGTACCACAACAACATTAGTCACATACGTTAAGTTCCCTTTTAAAAACATAATGTCATAAATTTAATTTAGTGGAGCACTAGTTTATGTTAGTTCACTACCTATTTTAATTATATTTTTTTTTCTCTTTTACATTATAATCTTTATTATTTTTGGGTTTCGGCTTCTAGAATGGGCTTTATATAACTCATATGACTATAAGTACCAAAACTAAAATATTTCAAAACAAAAAATAAACACAACACAATTCAATTTATTTCTTTTTTAGAATATGATCTTATAAATAAATTCAATTCTTTTGGATAACCAATTTAAGTTAGTATTCGACTTAACTTTATTTATTCTTTAGTGCTTTGAGACTTCTATAAATTGTACTTTGTGATTTTAGACTTCTATAGGTTTTTTTATTGAAGCGATGCTAGGCAAGTAAACATATAAAATTTGATCACCATATAAACTTATAGTGCAATTCCAAAATCCACAAATTTACCCACAATCTTACCCCATCACCCACTTATAGAAAGTGAAAAAAATTACCAATAAATGGTACAAATAACTTGCACATTGGCATGAGTTAAACTTGAGATTTTGTGATCTCAGACCTCAACCTTGATCTTTTTACCAACGGGCTGAATTTTATAGGATTTATATTTTATAGATTGGATTTTAACTGTATAATTACAAATACAAAATTATTTATTTTTGAAAGAAAAAAATACCATATATATTCAATTTTTATTTTCAAAAAATAATCTTATAATTTTATTTTTTGAATATCTAATTAAAGTTAAGTTTCTACTTAATTCATTAGAATCTTTATTTTGGGTATTTTATTAGTTATATTTATTATTTTGAGTTTTTAGAGGATTTATAGATTGTGTTATACCAAATAACTATAGAACTCAAACTACACCATTCCAGTGGAGAATTTGACAGATTCTGAAGGCTTCCGTTCCAGAACTTCTACAATGGATATATTTATTTATGGGAGAAGATCCTCTGGAAAAGATCATAATCCTTTATTTATATAGATGTGAACCGTAAGGTTTTTTTTCTTTACCAAAAAAATATTAATACCATAATCGAAGAGAAAAGCACTATTAACAATTTCTGTTACTATCAAGGTATAGATTGTTAATGTATGCTGAAGTGTAAGTATGTTTTGGACGTATGGATCATTGCCAAAAAAATAATTAGGTAGCCAATGCTTAAGATAACACATTTTAAGCGTGTGAGTTACATGTAAGGTTCATATCTATTACTGAGTGTAGTCCACGCTATTCACTGTCTATTTGATAATTACACTTTTGAGTAGCTTTAAACTTAATTGGTTCACTATCCAATGAAATCAAGATAGCACTGCAGGTGTGGTACACTTCGGAGGAGATATGTTCAAAAGTGTTTCAAAAAGATATGCTATTTTTATGAAGGTAAACTGAAATTTTTACTTTCTTTGCTCTTCTCTTAATTTTTGTAATTTTTTTAGAATTGATGGGTTGTTTGTAACATATATAACTTATTTCTTCAAATCCATTGACCAATATGAAATGGGAATATATTGTAGCGAATACTTCATTATTGGAGCGATGACGTTGCTTGAAGTTATTGAATAATTGTTACAATATCATTTTAGACCATAAAAAAGTAATCGTTATGGACAAAATTCTTTCAATTATACTCGAGAATAGTATCAGAGTAAAATCCACCTCTAAAATAATGCGCTTATGAGGACTCATAACTGAAACTGGATTTAGTGGCATTATATTTGAATGTTATGTTTGTAATTGTTGGGTTATGGACTTTTTTAAATAGGTGATTTGCCTATAAATTTCCAAATTTATGATACTACTAGAGAGACTTTTAAGTGTCCATTCTCCTGTTAGATAGATGTAAATGTAATTTTGATATAAACTCATGGGTGTTTTTATAATTTACCCTAAAAAATTACCATCACTAATATCAAACATAGATAATTATGATATCAGATTTGTTGGGACAATATTTAATTTATGCGTCAATCTTGATAGGAACAGTACTTTTCTGAATGAGTCTGACATTATCTCAATTAAAAGGACTTTAATGATATGTTATTATAAATTTAAAAAAAAAATTAATCTAGAATAAATAGTAAGTATAAAATGGTAACAAACTCAATATGTATATATAAGCGATATTTGGGATAGATTTAAGTAAACTTAAATCAACTTTTTTACATCTCTTTCACTGGTTTAAACCTGATCTCAAACAATGTTATAGAATTTAAAACATTAAAATAATTGTTTTCTCTTATTTTCATCTTCAATACCTTTACAGCCATTACAATTAACTATTACAAAGAAAGTTTTTAAAGGATTTTCAAATTTACTATTTGTAAAATCTCATAGGCTTTGTTGTAATCCATTATCAAACTTCTAAGGAATTTGAACAAATAAAACCTTAAAAAAAATGGTTCTTAACATATATTAAAATCTTTTATGTTTTCTTTATTTCTTTATTTTTGCTTCATAAATTACACCGATAGGTGATGGTTTAGAATGTTAAAATTATTTCATATGTGTGAACTAACATTAATTAGGCTTTTGGGTTTTACTGAAAACGGAGTTTTACTGAAAACGGGTTAAGTAATTGATTTACTAAGTAAAATATTCATAAACATCAATTTTCAGTTTATTAAATTTTTAACTTTTAAATCTTTATAGAAACCATTTTTTTTAAAGCATTTGACTTTAGAATAAACATAATCACCTTACTTTTTTTTGTCTTTTAATAAAAAGATAACATTAAAAAAAGTCTTGTATTATTAACAATTACTATTTTTGGGTGACTGGACTTTTTTTTAAAATAGATAGCTTCCCTATAAATTTTCGGCATATCATAAGTAGCTGAATGGAGTGGTCGTTGGCTGTTCAACTTTTGCCATTTTTGGACCATTTATTCTTATTACAACTCCTATACTGTTTGGCGAGCTTATAAATTGGTTTATATTTTCTATGAACAAAATTTTGACCAAACATTTTAAAGGTTTATAAAATGGATTTTGTTTTCCAAAAACCGAATTTGCATTAAAAAAGTGTTTTTATTTATGTTTTATCCAACACGAGTTTATAGTTTTATTGATGATTTAACATAAATCCATTTCAAAAACCATTTTTTGAAATCATAGATTGTTTCCAACGTTAAGCCAAACGATTATCAAGGTCACTTGCTCTTTTTCTCTTTTGTTTCCAGATGGACTAACTTCTTTCAGATGTTCCAATAGTAGTTTTCAATAGACAATCTGAAATAATAAACTACAATAAAACATATCTACAAATTACCTCATGAATAACAAAAGAAAGCTGTTTAAGAGCATTAAGTAGAGCTAGGAAAGGATTCAAGATAAAAGCAGAATTACATGGGGATTTTTACTCTGGTTAGAAACTTATGCAAGCAAAATGAAGGATGACTACATGTTCGATCATGAACAAGGTTCGAGGCATTCACTTCAGAGACTGAAAGTGCACCATTTATCACAGCAGCAATCCTAACTGATTTAGCTGCTTCCAATGATATCTTTGTATGTGTCTTTTATTTTCTGTATAAACACTTCCCTGAAATTGGATCATGGAGAGAGATATCACCACTGAAAGAGTTGAACTCTAGGCTATGATTAGTAGAAGGGATGAGTAGAAGGAAGCAAGAGGGAGAGGCAAGTGGATTATAAGATATAGATAGCAAAATGGAATTTACCTGTCTGGTTTGAAGACCAGATTCTTGTATGCAAACCACTGCAAAGAAAGGAAAGGCAAGTGGATCCATCATTCATTATCAACATTGGCATTAATCATGAGAAATGAATCAAGCAAAATGGCTTTTATGTCATACGTAAGGGATTTGATAAACCCTACAGTGGATCCAAATCGGATGCATAAACGTTCTTCATGAATACAAAAGAGACTAAATTGAACTTACTCCAGTATATCCAATGCCCACTAGTTCAAGAACACCAGGAACTACAGGAAGCCTATCAATTGCCTGTTACAAAAGATCCCCATAACTAAGAATCCGTTCTTATTACAATCAAATGAACAGAGAATCTCAAGAGTCATGATCAAAATTCAAAATCATGATTTTGATAAATAACAAAATATGATAAATTGGAGAGCCTCACCGAGATCAGCCCAGTGGAGCCCCACAGTGCCACCACACCAGCAACTCCAAGTGAGGTCACTGCGTACTTATCCTCAACTTTACCCCACTGTGCATCAAAGAAACAAAAAAACATATTCATGTCACAAAAAGCACCAAAACTGTTTGAAAAAAATTACCGAAATAGAAAATACTGCGTTTATTAGGGAAGATTTCAAGGCGTGACAGATTCAATTTCCCCCATAAACGGATTAGTATGGAAAGGGGTTTCTGCAAATTGTCTCAAGGATATAATAAAACCTAATTTGAAAAAACCTCTTCCAAAACCCCCCTTAACAACAACAGAGAACTAAAAAATGTGAAAAATCTTACAGCTTCTTGAACTGTCTTGACAATCTCTGGCAGTTCAGTCGCTGCCACCTCTGCTGGAGCTTCCCCTGTTGCCATAGCCATGACATTGCGAGCAATCTTACGACCTGAAACATCAAAATCATTGTTACCCATCACTTAATTTGTACCTATATTTAGCAAATATTAGTTGGTACTGCAAATGTATATTCTCATAAGGGGTTGATTCACTCACAATAAGTAGTGGTTTTCCAGGGTCGGGTTTGAGACTGAAAAGGTGGGGGAGGAAGTGTAGGGATGGTTACACATTGTGGTGATGCAGCCGCAGATTGTCGAGGAGCTTTTGCATCAACAAGGGTCGATGAGGATGAGATTGATAGTGTGGTGGAGGAACTTGCAGCCATGGCTTAGTGAACCCCCTAACGGACACAAAAAATGGAGTAAGGATACAATAATATGGTGAGTGTTGATTTATGTGGTTAATTAATCAGTTCTATTATTTTCTGGGTTTTGTTGGGGAGATTTTATAATTTTCGAATTGGAATGTGGAGATAATTTTTCCTCCGAGTTTGGAGATAGAGAACCACTCGTTTCAGTTTGATCTAGATAGTGCTGACATGGCTGTTGGATAGGAAATCCATGGTGTTTGATTGGATAGGATGCTCCAGGTTGGAACTCTGTAGTGCCAAATGCCTAGAGCCCTCGATTTTGTTATCTCTTTTCATTTTGGGGGGAAAGGAGCAAATATCTTCTTCATTAAACTTTTGTGACTATATTATGATCTCCTGCATCTCAAAACATGGCAAAATGCATTGAAGAAACGATATTTATCTTTATGCATACTTGATGCACAAAATATCTAGCATGAGGTAAAAACAACCACCCCATTCCGAAAGTACAATGAGATTTCATAAGAATAGAGCTGTGTGACTCCAATTTTACATTGGAATATTCTTTTTTAGTACATCAAATGTCAATAACCCTCTTTATTTTGAAGTGTAAACTTGTTTGTTAAAGTTTTTGCGTTTAAGAAATTGAAGTTGAACAAAACATATTAAAGAAAATATTTATGATCAAAACAATAAACAGTTTTATCGAAAAACTGCTTAAAAACAATAAACAGTTATTTCTTCATTGAGTGGAGATCTGACGCTCAATCTCTATATTCAAGTCCTAAACCTGAAGAAGCCATGTATGCATTGGTCCCATCGTGCCATGCCTACAGATTTTGGACTGTCATGATCTACGGCCCAGTAACTTTTGAGCAAGCAGGCCCAATCACCATGGAAGAACCTTTTTTTTCCTTCTTTCTTGATGAGTACATTTCCTTAGTAACTCCACTAATAAACTAAGTTTCCACTGGAGTATTAATGATGGAGAGCTTTTTCTTGATGCATGATCCCATTTCCCAAGTTAATAAACACAGGAAGATAATCCTCTTTCCCAGGACTGTAAAAAGGTAAAATCGAATAGCTTGACGGAAGAAAAGGTGGAAAAGTAGAAAGAAGAGAGAAGAACTGAAGAGGGGAGCCCATACCGAGGTAAACAATTACTGGGCAAAAGGAGACAGGAAAATCACAAACAAAGGCTTTTTCTTCTTTTCTTTATTTGTGGATCCAATTTCAAAACCACCATGTCAGTCGCAGGTGTATGATTAACTCATGCCACGTCCTCACATGATATGCATTTTGTTTTTTTTTTAATTTATTAATTTAAACATATTTTAATACATTCTTAAATTTTACTTCCCTCTCAATTTATGCATGTTTTTTTTTTATATATTATTATGAATTTAAAAGAAGAAAAAAAACAATCACGTTCCACTTCCCTTTCTGGTTACAGATACCAATACGGCATCTTTCACTCACGACCCATTGAGTCCATGTGCACCCATTTGCTGAAATTAATTTTTTTTCCTAGTTTATATCTTGTAAAAATCTTTAAGCCAAATTTTTATAGAAGTATTAAATCAAAATTTTTTTTGTTCTGATAAGGAACTATTAATCAAATTAATTAGTTATGATAATTTAGTACTAGTAATTTAATGGCTTAATTGTAAAAAATTTCAGAGTTTAGGATCTAGTGGCAAATACTCCCTTCCATTTAGTTCATTACTTTGTTAAATTAGTACAACCTCTACTTTTCATTTGATTCTATTTAAATGCAGCTTGCTTGAGTTTTTTTCGGCGCAATTGATAAACTTTGCATTTGAAAAATTAAAATAAAAATAAAAAACAAAAAATTGAAACTAACCAGTAAAAAACAAAAAAATTGCAGTAAAACAAATATTTCTAAATCTTTTAATTTTTGTTAAGGACAGCAAAATTTACCTTAACAAAAATTGAAAATTTAAGATTAAAGTTCTACCATATTTTTATTCTTTAATGATAATGTTTAATTGTTTTTTTGTTTTTGCTTTTATTTTTATTTTTCTCAATTTTTCATATATATATATAGATTAATCAGTAATGATATGACGAGAATTTTTAAGTTAAAGAGTTATATAAACTGCACGTTACAAAGATTTCAATAAAAATTAATTTGAATCAAACAAAGACAAAAAAATGCACCAATTTATTAAAATCAAAAATATAATTATTCATCTTAAAACCGGATTAGAAAATATGTAATGAATTCTTAAAATTAAGCCTAACTTAATTTGTTGGGATTATCAAATCTAAATGAAGTGGAAGAAAAAATGTTGATTGATAGAGTACCATAAAAAAAATACATGACAATAAAAGTGAAGTTTAAAAACTGGTTAAGCCTGCCTTAAAAACAGTGTATTTTTATTTTAATTTAAGGGACAGATATCATTACGCTGAATGCTAACGTAGACCCTTCGTAAAAAAATCTTCAACGTCTTTCTCCCTTGCAAATGTGCACCATCGAAAAGTGGTGTACGCAGCACGCCCACAACCCCGCTAAGCGTAATTCGTACAAACTCACCCATCAATAACACTTTGACCCTTTTGATTGAATGATTTTTTTTTTCAATTTTCTTTTTTTACTTAGTTTTGTACTAATAGAAGGTAATGATGGGAGATTGATTTGACCATCGGTCAAAGAAATGCGATATTTTGATTGGAATTGTACGGTGATGGAGGGCTTAGACCGAAAACAAGGAGATCTTCTTCTCTCTCTCTTAAAATGAAGCAGTGTCAAGTTTCGAGGTACAGTAAGCTGGGCCTACAAAAGATGGGATCTTTACGAGTTTCCAAAAACACATTTTACGATGAGATCTCTGATGTCCGATATCTCTCTCTCTCACTGTGTTAAGATATGGGATACCGTACGATCGGAATCTCTAATGCTGACCCCACAACCTCAACATCAGCGTTTGGGCTCTTTGAGTTAGTTTGTTTTACGGAAAAGATCATGGCAGGAAAGGATTCAAGATCATTTATACTGAGTAAGATGTTTTTCAAGATTTATAATATTACATTAAAAATTTATTAAATTACAAGAAAGATGCAAATCGCAATGGTTACTTCAAGGATGTTGGTTCAATGTGCCCCTTGTAAAAAAATGATATTTGCATGACTTGCTTTTTTTATGACACACAAAATTATATGCCACGTTTGAAAAAACAAACAAGCCTATTTTTTTAGTTTAATTTAGTTTGTCCCTTTGTTTACTGCCTCACTACATGGGTGAACATTATACCATTATTAAACAGCCCAAGAAACAACTTTTTGATCTTTGAGGGCCGATCACCCCTCTATGCCCCCTTAATTAGATCCGTCCGGGACTGTAATTAGATAAAATTAATATTAATATGAGTAACATAAATGAAGGATTAAAGAAATAATACACTAATTTTATATTTAGTTCATAAAATTATTGGATTGAAACTAAAATGTGATAAAAAATATTTAAGTATCAAAACACTTTATCTTTTTTTTTTTACCATTTTTAATAATTTTTAGTTTCTTCACAAATCTTATAATTAATTTTTTTATGATATTTTAAATAGTATTATTATAATAATAAATAATTATTATTATTTTATCATTATAATGATAAAAATTACTATGATAATATTTTTATAATTATAATTATAAAATAACAATCATTATTATAATTAATCATCAAAATTATTATTATCATTAATATAATTATAATTATTGTAATTATTATTATCATATCATTATAATATTTTTATATTATTATTATCATCATCATCATTAAAATTTTACTACATTTATTATCATTATAACTAATTTTACTCGAGCTTGACTCTTTTTATTAAACAAATATAACTATTTCTTTGAGATAATGCAAGAATATTAATTGTTGGGCATTGATGGCAAATCAGCTTATCATTTCCGTAACACTTCAATTTAAGTTGAATAGCCAATGTTTTCCTCTTGTCTATATATCATAAGAATGCTCATAGACAAAATTTATATTTTTTTAAATTGAAAATCGAATGGTAATTTTATAAAAATCAAATTGTAATTTTATGAAAAGAAATCGATTGATAATATTT
The DNA here is from genome assembly GCA_023935145.1 of Bretschneidera sinensis. NCBI lineage: Eukaryota > Viridiplantae > Streptophyta > Magnoliopsida > Brassicales > Akaniaceae > Bretschneidera > Bretschneidera sinensis. Next base: position 116,449,238 of record CM043697.1, read on the forward strand.
TGAAAATCGAATAATAGCATGAAGAAAATGAAAATAATTTTTTTATTTTGCGCTGCATGACGTGCTTTCTTATACTAACACGAGGATATACGTTGTTTGTTTGTGTTATACATCCATTTCTATTCATATTATAAGGACTTTTCAAAAATTAAAATTAATTTCAATTTAAATTTAAATTTAAATTCCTGATTGAGAGAAGTTTTCTTTTTAACTTTTTTAGAGGAATTTAGGGTCATCAGAAAAAACAAAAACTTTTAATTGGATCGGATTTAAACCCAATAGTTTAGACTAGTTGAAAACTTCACTTGTAATATTGAAGAACTTCATTCATAACATCAATATAAGTGTAAAATTTAAAAATTAACTTTACTAATAAAAATTTTAAAATTACTAATAAATTTTTTAATTAATCTAAATCATCAAATTTAAACTCTAACCAACCAATCAAAAAATACTCCATCAAAAAGGCTTGGTTTGAGAATCAAGAAGGTAAGAATGGAGCTTGTGTTAGGTTGGGACTTGGGACAGACCTTGGAGAGAAAAAAAGGAAGGCAAAGTAAAAGGAACGCGAAGGCCAAAATGAGTAGGACTGGGCTACATTGCTACTACAAGGACATGGTGATTTTGTTCCTGACCCGACTTCTTTTGATGATACTTTCACATGGGGATGTGTGCTACTGCCCCAGACCCTCTCTCTCTGACATTATGACAAAATTTTCAGGGCCTTGAACGTGGGTCGCCCTTTATATTACCATCCTTTGACTTTGCCTATTTTCGTTCAAAATCCTTTGCGCTTTAACCAAACCTTCTACATCGTCACTCCTGCAGTCCTATCGTCTGTCTTCTATAGCCACCGATTCACCATTACGAAATACCATGTAGTCGTATGATAAATATTACTCAGATTAATATAACTATAAAATATAGTAGTGGTTCAGATTAATATAACGATTAACATCAAATCGTTTACATAATAGATTCAATTAAATTATAAATCATATGATTTTAATAATTATAATGATTCAACACAAAAAATGTACAATATCAGTACACACATTCATAATGGACCGTAGCTTAATTGCAAGGCTACCATGACTCATTATAGTACCCATCACTGTGATCTTTAGGAGGATAAAATGACATGCAAATTTTTGAATGGTGTTCCATGTTATTAGCCAATTATACAACTGTGTTTTTTTTTTATATTTTGTTGTGGGTATTTCAATATCAGTGCTAAGACAATATAATGAGTGTCAACAATTTATATTAATTGATAACACAAACAAAATAAATATAAAAAATGAACATAGTTGATATTCTCAATCTAGCAATTAATTTTCAAAAATTCTTGATAGCAAATATCTTTGCTTTTGAAGAAAACTACTTTACATCAAAAGTAAAAAAAAAAAATTCAATTAAATTGCTACCAAAAGAAATTTTTAATAATTAAAGTAAAGGGATAATTATGTCAGATTTTATACTATTACTTTATAGCACTTAAATTCTTAAATTATGAATTTGATATTAAATATCTTCAAACTTTCAAATAATTATAATATAAACCTCTCCAGCATTATTCATTAATGAAATTATCTTAAAAACTTAACAATAATAAAGAATTTGATCATGATTTTGTATACACGTGTAAAGATAAATGTGATCTATCGTGAGAAAAAAAAAATTGCTCATACTGATTTTTATTTTTATTTTTAACTATTAAAAATTAAAAAAATAACAAAAAAATAACACGCAAGTGAGAAATTCTTGAAATATATTAGATAGTATTCAAATGGTTTATAGAGTTTATTGAAACTCTTATTCAGTGTATTCTAACCATCTCGAAGTGAAAAAAAAAAAATTAACATTGTATTTACAAAAACGGTAACATTGTTTGATACCAAATTCATAGTTAAATGATTTAAATGTTAAAAAACAATAGTTCATGAATATCGGGCAATTACTCCTAAAGTAAAATAAGAAATTAAAATGTGTTAACACGGATCTCATAAAAATAGGAGAGATGTAAGCTTTGAAGGTTCTAGGAAGAGTTTTTCAAGGAGGAAGGAGGTTTTATATATAGTATGGATAATTTTGCCACCGGTGAAACTGATTCATTTTTTGGAGAGGAATTCGATGTTAGCCGTGTTAATGCTTGGAGGGAAGCAGTTTGCACTTGGGAGTTGGGTGAGAAGATGGGTCTGGTTTTTATGGTGATGAGAAGGCTGTGATGGAATAGTTCTATAGTAGGAGTTGAGAGACTTTGAAGAGCATGAGAAGCTGGGGCTGAATTAGTTTCTGTGTCTTATGGAGCTCTGTGCTGTGTGGCTTGTGTGTTGGTGGTGGCATCGGTTTTTATATCAGTTTGTTTTGTTGTTGCAGCTGTATTTGCCTGCTATTTTTTTTGTTCCTGTTTTTGCTTGGAGTGTTCGTTGTATTTAGAGAGGTTGAGAGCAAGCTGTTTTCGTTTTTGTTTAGTTTATGGTCCTGTTCGTTGTGGTTTTAGTTCCTCTTTGTAGCGCGAAATTTCATGAATGGTCCTCCAATTTTTACCACATGCTCAAATTGGTCAGCATGCTAGCTGGCTGACATTGAGCGCGAAAAGAATCTTCATACTTCTCACACTCTGTGCACGTAAGGTCTTCAAACCCAAATACTCGATCATGTATCTCTGGCTAGCTATTGTGCATAGGGTTAAGGGTAGAGCGTCAAACATCGGGTTGGAAGAGAAATTCAAGTGATTATCTGTTGAATGTTGAGATTCTCTTTATACATGCATGCAAACTGTCAATTTGTTTAGATATTTATATCTACTTCATATATATATATATATATATATATATATATATATATATATTAAAATTGAATATTTTAACTTCATTCAAATATCGTATCAATGTAATTTTTTATACATAATTTACATCAGTAATATTAAATCTAACAATTAATTTTGTAAAATACATAAAGTATAGTGAATAAATTATAAAGTAGAAATGAGATGAATTGATCATGGTTTTTTCTCACATCGAAGAGAAGCGAGAGGGCAACATGTTAACCCACTAAAAACAAATTTCATCAAACAATTACTTTTAAAAGTAATAAAAGACGTGCATAAAAAAAATATCAATTCATACGTTTTAAACTCTTATCAACTTACTAAATCGTTTTAAATAAACATGGAATGAGTTTTTTTTTTTAATCTCTTTATATTACCAATAAAATTTCAAAAGAGTTTCTTATAAAAATTTTAAAAAATTACTTATGCATGTTTTACTATATGTACCAAACATGCATGTACCAATACTATATTTTTAATTAGAATATCAAAGGATTAGAATTTAGAACTTTTACTAGCTAAGTGAACCCAAAAAAGAAAAGGTGCACCAAAAATGATGAGACACCCATATACAATACGGACAGCCCAAAGTCAATATGAAAAGGGAAGCATCATATATAAAAGTATAATCATCAAAATTAGATACATATTCAAACTAAGGGCTCTGGGCCACACACCAACCCAGCCCCACAGACCCGGTAACCCACCCAAAATTCAGAAGCTAAAACTAAAAAGAAACACAAAAGTAAAAGACCAAAATTGCACATATATCCTAGTAATAAAATCAAACAATGGAACTTCTTAAAAATATTAAGCAGTGAACATCATGTGCTCTGACACTGCAACCTCCTGTGGTACAAGTGTACAACGGCATCTTGGAATAGAGACAATGGAGGGTGCACTGTGTGGTCTGTTTCCTATCTTCCTTCCCCAAAAAGGCAAACCTGATTTTTACTTCTACGACTAAGGAATAAAGTCAGCTCCCTATGTAAAGCTTAGGTTATCTGCAGTTGAATATTTGATGAACCGCCGCTGCTATTTCATCCGCTGATCCTAGTTTACAACCATCCTCCATCTGCAATTACCACACCCTATAAGTTATTACTTCATACAAAAAAAAAATTAGGAAGTAGGGCTTGGTCTCGTTTTAGGGTTTGCTTGATACCCAAGTCAAAATGGTTGACTAAGACAGAAAACAAAATAAGAAAAAGAACTAAAACCTTGAGATTGAAGGAGTAGAGTACAAAAGCTTGAAAAGAAGTGATGTTGAGGTGCAAAACTGTTAGCCTAAGTTCCTCCAGGGAAACAATGGCTTTCAACGATTGCCCATGTCTCCTTGGACATTGAATCTTCAAGTTGACATGATTCTGTATCACTGTAACATCAATTTCTGCTGCACCAGATTTGTTCTCTGCCTTCACTTGTTCCTCACGATTCCCACTTTCAGACCCATCTCCGTATTGCGGCCGTGACACAAATAAACTGTTTGATGAAATGCCCATGACAGAATTACCCATGGAACTATCCTTACTTTCTTTATTTTTTCTCATTCTCTTTTGAGCTTCAAGGGATTGCAGGAGTTGCTCCAGTTCCTTCACAAAGTCTATTGCACCCCCTATTATAGAAGCTTGGTCACCCTGAAACGTAAAATTGTCCGAGTCAAATAAATGAAGAATGAGATTTTTATCATATGGGAGAAAGTAAAGAACGGATTTTTTTATGGAGATGTTAAAAACTTGGGGGTTTAGAATGTGATTTACCCTTTGAATGTACGAGGGTGGCATTAGGTAGCGGAGGGAGTTGAGATGGTCGTTCATTTGGCGTCTGCGGTTGCGTTCAACGGCAATGTGAGTCATGCGCTGGCTCTCTACTTCTTCTTTGTTCTTGGTTGCTTTTGTTCGTTTTCGCTTTCTTCGTTCTCTAGTGATTGGAGGTGGGGATTCGAGGAAGTGGGTATCTGGGGGACTGATATGTGGGTGAGTACATGGAGGTGAAAAGGCTGAGTTTCCTTCTCTGCAACAGTTTTCTGCTGAGTTGGGCTGGTCTTGGTATGACTCGGAGCTGACACCTTCAAGGCATGAAATTGAATGTGGGGTTTTAAGGTCCTTTGTCTCAAATTTGACTGGTGAATGCAGGTTCAATATATTTTGGGTGACGCAGCTTTCAAGCTCTATGGCTTTAATTTGAGTTTCCATATCAGGGATGTAGGGATTTATCTCCCATGGCTTCTTCAGGTGTTGGAGTCTCAAAAGTGTTTGAAAGTTTGGTTCTTTGAAGGGGAAAAATGGTGGGGATTCTACACTTCGTAGCATCTGAAGAAATGGCATTTTGTCTTCTAAGCTTGGTGTTGAGAAGTGTAGTTCTTCTTCTTCCTCAAGTCTCAAGCTCTCAGTGTTAACAAATCCTTGTTCTAAGCATTCCATATCCAAATGCTCCTCCAAGAACTGCAAGGAGACAAAAATACAAATGCAAACAGAAAATTGAAGGCAATTCTTTGGTGGGTTTCACATTATAGCTAAATGGGAGCAACGGAAAACAGTGTCATGGGTTGGGTGGGTGGTTCAGTTTCAACAGAGAAAGGAGAATAAAAGTAGAATGAGAACAGAATGTTAAAGAAAGAAAACATACGTATCAGATGTTAGTATTTCGAAAAAAACACACATTGCATTCAATGCAAGCATTTGGAGAAGTAAATGCAGTCCATATCTAAGTCTAGAAAAGAAGGAAAAAGAAAGTGGAGAAGAGAGAGAGGTACTAAAATGAGCAAAGTAACATACATAAGGATTAATGGGTCTTTGGAGCCTCTCCATTGCAGTTGAGCAGTTGTTGAAGTGAGTTTTAAATTCTATCCCTTTCTATTTCTCTTATCTCTCTCGGTTACCAGCATTCCATAGCGATGCTAACAAAACAATACCAGTAATAAATGCAATCCCCAAGAAGCAGAACAAGGCGCCATATACAAGCACAGTTATATTCCTTTGTTTCTGATGCTGGTGATATACTCTTAAATGGAATAATATTAAATGCTTAAGAGAACTCGCACAGAAAAAGAAAGAGAGAGAAATTCCCCATAGTAGAAATGGTACACACACAAGATCGAGGGGTGGGTCAGGTGAAGATGGGTAAAAAAAAAAAACAAAACAATGCTTTAAGAAAATGGAAATAAAAAAGAGAAGTGGTGAGAAATCAAGGGTTGAAAAATACTCAACTCGGTAAGAAGATATGCCAGATACATTTGGGACTGAAGAGTTGGTGAGACTTAGCAGAAGAGAGAGATGGAGATCGTTGTCTGGTTTACAAGGTCCCAACGCATTATTGGCGGTGGCAGTTTTGTCCAGCAGCGGGGACAGACAGTCGTGGGGACTCTCTCTTCCAAAGGGCACACAAGAGAAAGGAAAAAGCTTTAGAAAGGGCTTCTATGGATTGAGTCACATGTCTAATGAAGGGTCATTCCTAACTTACTTAGCATTAGCGTATGCTCTCCTCTTTATCACTCACCCTCTATGCTTTACCGATCAATGGAGTCTTCGTAATCTATCAAAGCAGCGATTTTACTCTAATTTATTGCAAACAACCCTGTTTTTTTTACTGTGTCACCAACATATGCCCTTCAATTTTCAATGCACACGGGCTCCGTTATTTTGTACCAATAAGATTGCCTTATTATCAAGGGCAGTAATAGTGCCACTCCAAAATAATGCTAATAGTTGTGTGCCTCAATTTTTTTTTCTTTTTTGCATGTATTATTATCAATAGTCAAAGGAAAAGAAAAGCAGATTTTTTATTGTTTTATTTAGTTTTCAAAACAGTTTTTTATTGTTAAAATTACTTTTAATAATATTTGATAAAAAATATTTTGTATTTGATAAAATACAGATTTAATTTTTAAAAAACCGTTTTTAAGCTATTATTTTTTTAGAAACCATTTTTTAGTGTTTGACTTAACTTTTGTGCCTTAGAACAAAAATTGTTGATTTATATTTTCAATTATGAAATAAAAGGTAGGCCAAGCACCTCGCAGAAACAAAAATAAACAGTTGGGTACTTTAATCTTTTTTCTCTTTTTGCTTGTAATATCAATAACTGAAGGAAGAAAAAAATCATTTTACCATTTGGCTTAGTTTTCAAAATGTTTATAAACTGTCAAAATGGTTTTTTAAATAATTTTTATAATGATTATGGAGCTAAAAACTGTTTTACATTTAATAAAACATTTGTTTTCACATAAATTTATTGTTTTAGAAATTGTTTTCCAGCTTTTGAATTTTTTATAAACAAATTTTTTTTGACATAGCTTTTGTTTCTTTAAAGCAAAATCAAACTTTACTAATATTGCTCAAAACCAATATTACAGGGGTCATCTTTTATCCAATCAAGAGCTAGCTTTGTGCGTATTTAGTTTGAGTTTTCAAAAAGAGTCTTGGGTTTTCAAAATCATAAAATATGTTTGGGTATCAGTTTTCAAACATAGTTTTTAAAATTATTTTTAAAATAAGTCTTTTTGAAAATTGGTTTTAGTAAACTCTTTTAAGATGTTTTCAAAAAGAGTTTTGGGGTTTTTTTTATCTCATAGATTTTATGAGACACCAAACAATGTTTTTCTCTCCATTTTCTTGCTATCCAAATGGAAAAAGGCAATAAATCTCTCTTCCCTTTCTCAAAATCGATTATGAATCAAATAAAAAAAACAAAATTGAAAAAATTAAAATTGTAAAGCAAGAAGATCACAAAAAAGGCACTGTTGCGGTCGCGAACCCAGATTCGAATATGACAGGGGAGAATAAAAAGGAGAAAAAAGACGAGAAGAACAATAAAAAAAGGAAGAGAAGAATATGAAGAAGAAATCGAAAGAAGATCCAAATTTTTTAAAAGAAGAAAAAATGAAGATGAGGCCCGCAGTGTCATTGTTTTACTACTTTGACTTTTTAAAAAAAAAAATTGGTTATGTTTTTAATTTTTTAAATTTATTTTTATATGAGAATACGCATAACTTACTATTTTTATATGATATATTTTATTAAAATTTTGAAAAAAATAATATTAATTATTTTTGTGATTATTTATTCAATAAACACACATAATAATTATAAAATTATTTAAACAATTTTTCGTTATTTTTTATTTTTTAAAACTGCTTTTAAGTTACAATTATCTAAAAATATTTTGTTTAAAAAAATCAAAAAATTGTATCCTAACATATATTTGTGTCTAAAAAAAAAAGTCGGGTATGTTCCTTGTTCTCCCTCTCAATAATTGAAATTTTTTGGGTTGGGTCCTACTCCCCAAGAATTTTGTCTCCGAGCAATATTAGTAATAAAGCTTGCTTTTGCCCTTAAAAAACAAATCGTCTCCAAGGGATGCAAGGAATTGATGGGATTTTTCTTTTAATGAAAATCTCCTTGAGGTGGATAGCTGTCTTAGATTCTAAAAATATCATATTTGATTTGTAGTCCTCTGGATGATGGTTGAGTTTTAAGTAGCACAATTGGCAATTACATTAAGGTTTTTTTTTATTAAACAAAAAATTAATATGAAAATTATAAATTTTTAAAAACTGATAAAATTTTGATTGCTTATTAAAAAAAACATGAGAATTATAATTTTTTTGAAAATCACAATTCTCATAAAATATTAGAATTCTAATTTCTCTAAAAAGGTGAGAAATATAAATTTTCACTTTTTCATCATAACAAGAATTATAAATCAAATTTTAAAAAATTATTCTAATATAAAAAAAAATCTTCTTAAAAATAAATTTTACTAAAATGGTTTCAAAATTTCTATATTAGAGAATTCAATTTCTAAATACATTCGAACAATAAAAAAAAATTCTCAAAAAATCTAATTCTTAAAAGTTTAAATCTTGAAAATCATTGATTTATAAAAAATAAAACTCTCATAAACCAACTTACCCTAACCGAATTCTAAAAGAAGAGATTTTCAACCTAAAAATGGGATGGAAAGGCTCTCACTGCAGCACTGCGCCCTAATTTCGTTAAGTAGGTTACCTCATTGAAAAGGCAATTATGGGCTTTATTCAATGCAAAGCTCCATGTCAAAAAAAATTTCTTGCTACCTCTTCTTTGGTAGTAATAACTTTTCATATCTACCCATTAAAAACTGTTCCCAGCTCTATCATAGCTCAACAGAGCCTAAAATACCCTCTTTGTGCATATAGTTTCACAAGATTTTCTAAAAGTGGCAAGTCAAACAACTTAAAAAACGATTTACGAAATAAATAAATAAATAAATAAACTCATTTAAAAAAAATTATATTCACTATTATTTTTTAGATCAACTAATGTTATACTAAAACTATTTTAAAAACTCCTCTTTAAAATATAAAACTGTTTTGTAAACCATAAGTTTAATTAGAAGCCTAACAAAGACAACCTTAAAGAGGCTGACCTTCCACATTAATCAGTGGGTTATTATCAAACCAGCCTCACTGTCACCTGTTATATAAGCATGGACCAATAAGGCGGTTTAATTTTATCATTCTTCTCTATGAAATTAGTGGCAATATGTGCATAACTCTGTTCCGCAGTTCACAAAGAAAAAAACAGAGATAGATGAGAGACAATTTACAAACAAGACTGAAAAATCTCTGCTTAGAACACAAAACTAAATTTGATAAAACTAAAAATCTTATCCATTTGAACTCCAATCCAATAAAATCCTCATTTTGGAACACCAAACTTAAATTTTAGAGTCTAAAAATCTTATCCCTTTGTACTGTGGCCTCCATTTTCCTCCTATGAAACTATAGCACACGTTTGGCCACAAAACAAGAGGCAATCCTCTTGCTCAAGGAAAAAACTGCAAACAATACGAGGATTTGTCTTCTAGTTGATTGATAATTTCTACCCACTCTGGCACCATAAAGCAGTAAAAGCTAAAACATAAAACTGGCATCAACCCATGAAATATTCGCTATAGAGTCTTTTCATAGATAAACCAATGCCCTAGAAACCTTATCCTCATCTTACAAGGTTAAGTTCCACTCCAATTACCTTCCGTACAGTTTCTTTTGAGTCGTCGTGGCATCACAGCCGTATATATAATGACGATGCTGTTGTCACTCACAAGCTATGGTCATTCAGTTGGAGGACACTAATGCCCCCACCTCCACGACATCATGTATGTACCCACCTGTGAATGATAACCAACTAGGTTCCCCTGGACAGGAGCTTAAACCCCATCTCATACTATGCCTGTGACACGCGGTAGACCCCAAATATCAGAGAGTTGATGCATACCTGTTGTAATAGTGATTGCATTTTCCCTTTCGCAGCCTGCTGAAAACTTCTTCCTATAAGAAGAATAATTCATGTATGTATGAAACCAAAATGGCAACTAGTATGAAATGTAGCTAAAGAGAGGATTTAAGAAACTTAATATAGATTCAACTCTACAATAGTGAATTCTGGATAAGGATTATGGACTACTAAGCAGCAATCACATGGGAATAAATCGTTTATCAATATGGTGTCTAAAGATCAATCTTAATGCTCAACAAGCTTTTACTAAGAAGACTGTATGCACCCAAATGACGACCCCTTAGATACAATTATGATCCCTTTCTTCCACTAACGTTCTATCTGTATTGTAACATGACTGATGTTATACTCCCTTCTGATATAATCGATCACTTTGTCCAGCACCATGTCTGCATTTGCTTCTGGCCTGATTCTGACATGGCACGCCAATAGGATCTTCCCCACTGTTATGGCCCATATATGCAACTCATGAATGGCAACCACTTCTTCCATTTCCACTAGCCCCTTCTCAAGCTTTGTTGCATCAATTTCTCTTGGTGTGCTCTCCATCAGGACTTCAAGTATGTTCCGCAGCATGTTGATTGTTGTCCCCAAAACAATAACTGAAAAGATAAGGGTGCAGATGAGATCAACTATCTTCCATTTTGGTTTATACCATATGATTGCCCCTCCAATCATTACCCCAATACTTTGAACGGAATCCCCAAGTACATGGAGATAAGCTCCCTGTACATTTATGTTCCGATGCTGCTTCTGTTCATGTCCACCTTTTGATTTATCCAGCAATGGCCGAGTAAGATGGTCCTCATCTTTAGAGTGCTCTTCATCATGGTGATGGTGGTGGTCACCTTTGGCATGTTCCTCATGATGATGGTGCCCACCTTTAGAGTGCTCTTCATGATGATGAGTGGTAATCCTCATTCCATGACCGTGGCCGTGATCATGATCACCATGGCCGTGGCCATGATCATGGCCCAACAAGACAGCCATGATAATGTTCACCACTAAACCAAAAGCAGCAACAAGAAACATAAGAAAGCCATTCACCTCATCTGTGTCATGAATGAGTCTAACAACGGCTTCATATACTAAAATCCCTGTAAGCAACCATATGAGCTGGATGGAAACCAGAGCACCGAGGATCTCAATCCTAAAAAATCCGTAAGTCTGGTGTGGAGTAGCTTCCCAGCCACCTGCCCACAAGGAGAACAAGGAGATCGCAAAAGCTGCAACATCTGAGAGCAAATGCGCTGCATCAGTTAATATTGCCAGACTATTGGCTTTGATGCCACCGACTACTTCAATGCTCATGAAGAGAACACAAAGTACCACTGCGATTAAAAGCTTGCGCATGGAAGCTGACCGTTCTGCAGCATCTTTAGAGTTGGTCCCGGTATCTGAGAATCCACATGGTGCTTCCCCACAAATCTTACTCCCTCCAAGACTCCTTTTGACATCAGGAACATCTACACTTACCTCAATAATCTGCCCTTGTCGAGAATTTTGAACTTCCATCTAAAAATTGATAATAACGACACAACAAAATCATAATAAAGGACATTTAATGAAACATATATGCAGATAACTATATTGGATGAAATTTTTGCAATCATCATCATGTTTGAATCATCTTCCAATTTTATCCAGAAAAGATTTTCTATTATTCAAAAACAACAATTAAGCAATGAGTATAAGGATAAATATGATTTTTTTGGATAAGTAACAGTTATTATTTTCTATACCAAGGATAACTTCGCAAAGATACATTACTAAGGTAGAAGAATAAGAGGAGCATACAAGAAACAAATATATAAGAGCATATTAGCAAGTTTTTTAGATGAATTAGTACTATCTGTGATAATTGAAAATATCGCCAATCGCTAATTTTTTTGGTTACATGATGTTGTATTAGGCAAAGAAAGAAACAAAACATTCATGAAAATTTGAAATTTAATATATCAGAAAATCAAACAACAAATCAATCTCAGGTTCTCGACTACAACTATGATAGACTCAAAACCTGCTAATAATATAAAGAATTCATGAACTTCCTAAAAGCAAAATTTCTATTCTCAACTAATGAGATGCATTCTTATTTATATACTTGTAGTTTTCCATTAGGCCAAACCTGCAATGTCCTAAAGCCTATGCTTGCCAGCACATCTGCATGGCTACTAGCATATAGGATAGACTCTGATCATAGTAAAAGGTTTTGATTCAGTGAACAGATAGCTACCGACTCAAATCAATATGGATGAAAAACAGAGCGGACAACACAAAGCTTCTGTATTAATTCTTATAACTGACTCTAAGTAGAAGGGTATAGATGTTTGAGAGTTGAGGCACAGCCTTCCACTCAGCTTGCATAACTGAACCTGATACAAGTGATAAAAGTATACAAAGTAACTTGCTCCAAATTGAAACAGTCGCAAAGCAAGTTCAATTACTCACCCCTAGTTAAACCTCTCAGAAAGTAAGCAAATCATCCTTTGCCAACTCACATCTAAGGCAAACTTCTATCACAGCACTTTAACCATTATGAACATAGATAAAAGGCAAAGCAGGATATGACAAGAGCAACCAAAAACTGATCATGAATGAACCCTTCTCTCAATTATTGGGTCAAAGAAAATCAGCAATGCATTTCTTCATGTTTAATTGGGAAAAAAATAAAAAGAGAAGATAGTTTCTGAAAATAGAACAGATACGTAGTCCATTAGTGCGATACATACCTCTTAAGAGACCTATAGAAAATAGATTCAGTGGAAAATAAAGAAATTATAACTCGTAGAATTCAAGCCTAAGGTACAGAACAATAGACTTCAAACTGGAGGTGAGCCAATGATGTATAATGTACTATATACTTCGGAAAATTCCTCAACCTAACTGCTCGAAAACCTAGGAGATCCCGAGAAGAATCTCAAAAGTTTACACTGCCGGAAATTAATGCTAATTGTTAAAGAGCGCAACCGACTCAAAACACAATTAGACATGAATTTGTTTACTTAATCTTAAAACGAAAGTAATTTATTGATTCGAGTACGAGTTAGCTTCGCGCTACATTGAAAGCAAACAAAGCTTGCATCACATTCTAAATTGAGACTTAAAATTCACAATTCAACCAAAAGATTCCCATCATGAACACATATGTTCTTGTAGATACTACAAACATAACGAAAAAAATGAACATAAAAGAATCAAACCAAAACCTATATTTAAAAAACGCATAATGCGTCAGCAAACACTAATCAAACCCATTATTAAAATTATAAAAAATGAAATTTAAACGACCCAGTGATCTTAAATAAATCAATATTAAAAAAGTAGTCTCTACAAGAAAATTACTGGGAAACTAAGATACCAAAATAGGTCAAAGTGTAAAACTACCCCAGACCCTGATACGATACCAGATATAGCAACATATGGTAAGTACTTCACCTACCTTTGGTTCTTCCTTGGATTGCATAGAACAATGGCTAGATTCTCTCTCTCTCTCTCTCTCTCTCTCTCTCTGTATCTCTCTATCTCATCAATCCATGTGTAGTCTCTCTGGCTTTGATTTCATTTCAATAATTATCTTCAAGAAGCGTTTTTTTACTTTATTTTGAGATTACTATACTACACCTACCATATCTTCCGGAATCGACAAAATTTTGAGTCAAAACGAAAAATTTTGAACGCTGTTTTTGATTTAGGATAAGCGCATCATCTTTCATGCTACAGACAAATAAGACGGACAACAGACATATAATGTTTCCCCACGTGGTGTGTTTTAGTTTCTACTTTCTAAGCCAAACCCATTTTTTATTTTGCCATCCACTACTGCCACGTGGTGTGCGTTAGTTTTCTTGACTTTGAAGAGGAAAAACTTCTGGGCCTATTGGCCCACGCATTTGGGTGGGTTATGATAGTAAGTCCATAAGATGAAGACCTCTTCTTCTGGCTGGTGTTTAACTGTTTATTAAAAGGGCTATTGGCCAATAGATAAGGTTTGTTGAGAGTGAGGCCCGACCCAAAAAAGTTTGGTGGGAGATATCGCCCTGAAGAATTGTGCTATCAAGTGGGTTTAGGGGTTGAAGAACAATTACATGTATTATGGGTTTATGGGTAAACACATACCAAGAAATTTATGGCAACAAGTACCACTAACCCAGTTAGCGACAAATGGTCCATTAATATGGGGCACTGAAATATTCAAACGTTTGTAACAATGTTTTTATTTTTCTTGATCTTGATTCTTGCAGTAATAAATATGATAACGTTTTAGTTTATGGTACAAAGTATTGGGCAGTCGACGTGGATCTCTTGGCGTAATTGACTATCTTCGAGTTTTTCACCTACCAATCCAAAATAAAAATATTGGACAGTCCCCAACCCACTAGACCAAAAGAAAAAAAGAAGAAGAAAAAGTAGAAGTAGTGTTTTACTTTTACACGTTATAATTTTCTCACTTTTCTTGTTTGAGAAGCATGAAAAAAAAACACATGTACATACATAAAACGTATTATGACTTTTACATGTGATTCTCAACAGGATAGGACAAGGCCGTGTTTTTCCCCTACTGACAGGGCAAGGTGAAAAAGTAGGTCATGGCTATTTGAAGTATTTGTGTTGGTTGAATGTTCTCCCTTGGGCTATACAGTTACTAATGGTCAAGTGTTAAGAAATTCATACCACTAGCTAAGCAATTTAAAGGCGTTAGTCAAAATTAGCGTACTCGATCTCTTTCTCAGCCTAAAAGGCCTCTAGCTTATTTATTTACTGTTTTGCTTTTATGAGAGAAGCCTTTAACCTATCAAATAATGAATTATTGGGTTTGCATGGGAATTAAAATACTCCGTCATCATCAAAAGGAGAACTCACTCGCTCATCAACATGCAGGTACACGTAAAAAAAAATAAAAAGCATGCACACGTATCGCTTCAACTTTAATTTGGTCATAATTAACTCGTTCGAAGTGGGCAAGTGGGGTTTTGGGTTAAGGTGTACGTAGGATTTAAACTTTATATATATATATATATATATATATATATATTAACATACGTACTAGAAAAAAAAAAGAAAAAAAAGAAAGAAAGATACGTGCACGTTAAATATGATATCCATTAAACCCTTTTATATAACAATTTAAATAAAACCAAATACTTGAAAAGTAGGATCCATATATATCAAAAGCTGGTCTGATATTTTCACAGAAACGACAAACCAATTAATTTTGCCGTTTCAAGTTCAAAATATAATGGGGAAATATGAATTGTTCAGATTAATTACCCTTTGAATTCAAACAGGGAAAATCATAAGTGGTGAGTCACTTTTAATTTCCTCTATTGCTTTCTCTGATCTATTATTTGATATATATAGTTAAATTTTACTTTGTCGACAAGTACCTAAAGTTTATGAATGTGACAATACTATATGCAAAACACACTAACTATTTAATCATGTACAGACATAAAACCGAAGCTTTTGTTAAATGTTCCCTTTAATTAGTTAGACAATTATGCAAAATAAAGCTACGTTGTTCGTTTTTGTTAAAGACAAATCCTGTTGGATCAATGGTGGATCGGTCAAGAAGTTGAATATATGTATGCGGATACCCTTTATTCATCTTTATTAATAAATCGATTGATCAAACGTTTGTGTTTGCTTTGACAAAAAAATGAGAAACCAATATTTGTCACGCAACAAATGTGTTGTACCTCTGTCGCCAATAGCAACAACGGATAAATTGGTGAAAGGGGAAGAAGAACCAATTGTTTTCAATGTGATACTAATTCCATTTATTGTCAAAGCTAGGTAAATATTGAAACAAAGAAACCCTAGTACTTATGTGGATTTCCACTATAGAGAGATTTGAGATCGTTTGTTTCCTTTTTTCCCTATCTCCTTTTCTTTTGATTTCTTTAATCTTTTGGCAACCCTCTCTTTTTTTATTTTTAAAAACTAGTATATCCTATCCATTCTTACACAAGTTCGAAAGGAAAAGCAAAGGGAAAAAGAAAAAGCCAAGGAAAGGAAAACAAAAATCTCCACAAATAAACAAAGTAAATATTTGATTAAGAAAAAAGATGAGGAGAAGAGGCACTCATTGTTCTAAAATAAAAGTGACCAGAAAAAGAAAAAGATTCAACTTTAGTTGCAACTGACCCAACTCTCAATTTTTCATTATTTCTTTTCTCTTTTTTCTTTGAAAAATTTTGCCGTAATATTTTAATATTTTAAAGCAGAATTAAATATGAAGTTTTTCAGATTTTATTATTGGCAGACTTTAAGTTTGAGACTTGGTTGTATCTTGAAGGACTATTCGTCTGTAACTCATAACAAACTTGTTTATATAAGTGAGGACGAATAAAACCTTAAAGATATTGATTAATTCACGCCTCTAAGTCTTGTTCTCATATTCTTTTTCAATTTAAAAAAAAATTACAACAAATTCTAGTTTTTTGTACGAAATTTTATAAATGTTGAACCGTTGATAAAAAATTTGAGTTAAACTTGAAATTTTGTATGATTGATTTAATACGTGATTTCAATTGAATAGCAAAGTCTGATATCTAATTTTATTTTTTAAAAACAATTTCATGAGCTTCATATAAAGAATTTCAAGAACTTCATATAAAGAATTTCGTCTTAGTCTTGCCTTTTATATTTATATTTTAATTACTCTTATCATGAAAGATTTTTCTCAATACTTAGTAGAATAAATACATAAAAATGATATATCACAAACTTTGACTATATTAAATGCTCATTTCTTCTAATTTTATATATATATATATATATATATATATATATATATATATACTAATATTTTTTATTTGGGTTTAATAAATTATTTTATTCATTAAAAGGGAAACAAAAAGGTACTATATGTCTGAGATATTAAGCTTTTTGTCATAGCATCAATACTCAGAGAAAAATCCCTAAAAAATACTCAAGAAAAATCAATTGATTCACTTAGTTAATATATTTTTTAATTTTTATTTATATATATTTTAGCCCTCTCTAAAATGAATTTCTAGTTCCACCCTAGCTCAACGTACAATAAAATGAAGAAAACTGAATATACTTGGAAAACTCTTAGATAAAACCTTTTATCATTATTTGGGGTCCATTTAGTCTTAGTAACGTGGCATTGATAGTTCAATCTCCAAAAAAGAGAATTTAACTTTAAATTGTGACTTCGACAAATGATGTGGGAACCTCATTTCATATACTCATTGACACGATAATTTTATATTGAATCATATATTAAAAATATATATTATATATAAATTAAATAATAAAATATTTTATTAAATAAATCATGATATTTACATATAATTTATAATATATGATTCAACATTAAATTGTCATATCAATAAATAATAAACTACACTAAGGGGGAATCAAATACTTGAATGAGGCTTATCGTACAAATGGTTAGAACATATGAAAATAAAAATAAAAAATTAATGCATACAAGAGGAAAATAATGAAACCAAATAATTAAGAATATTTTTTTAAAAAAAATTAAAATTTCGAGCCTAATGTGTCTTATCAAACAGCTAGCATAAACATTGACGTGACTTTCCTCATTATTTATGATATGCAACTCACTTGAATTTATTACTTGAAATATGATCTTTGCATAACATATTTGATATGCTAGTAATTATGATTTTATGATACTTCTTTTTCTCTGTATCACTACAAAATAAATGGTAAACATTGGTGTTTTTTTTTAAGTATATTTTGGCATTTTAAAGTATTGTAATATACGATACCAACGTTTGTCATAAGTGTCAATATGTGTGGGATCGCAATGCCAATACCGGCGTTTACTTTAAACGTCAATTTATGCATTTTTTTTGTGACGCTTAGAAGCGCTGCTATATTTTGACGCTTAGAAGCGTTACTATATTTTGGTGCTTCTAAGCATCGTTATATTGCGGCGCTTTAAAGCTATATTGCAGCGCTTCAAAGCGCTAGTATATTACGGCGCTTAGAAGCGCCACAAAATTATGCATATTGCGACATTTTTAAGCGCCGCAAATTAGTGGCATTAAAAATTCGCTGCAAACACTAAATATCGGCAATTGTTGTGACACTTTAAAGCGCACAAATACACCTGGCTTACGTTTTTATACTATTTTGGGTTTAATATCAACACCTACTTTAAAACCCATGTTCTTCAATATATGTACCATCAAATCCATAAAAATTCAAATATCAATACAAAAGCCATTTCATTTATACAAAAAACATTCATAGTTAACATATAAATTCATACACAACCAAGTAATTGAATGAAGTCTGAAAAATTATTTTACCATTACACTTGAAATCAAATATGAGATCCTCCATTAACCAACTACTGTAGTAAAAACTTGAGCTCATCCATTTGAAACTGCGTACTGTTCATTTGATCATCGTGCTTCGTTGTTATTTCTTGAATCTGATGCTCATGCTTGTGATTAAGTTCTTCTATTTGTGCTTTCAAATTATGTATCTCTTCAGCATAAGCCTCATTGTATCCCATATCATTCCTAATTTGAGCTGAAAATCCATACACAGCTGATGGTGTAACTCCAAACCCTTAACCTCGTACATGTCCAGAACTCTCTTCACCCATAAGCTCGGTGAAGACTTTATTTTGTATTTGTAAATTATTGCTAGCATCAGAAGATCCTGAAGCAGCAACAAGTTTGGCCACATGAGCTTCAGCACTCACCTACAATTACGAAACAACAAAGATTAAACTCCCCCGAAGATTGAGTAGCTATTTGCAGTGAAATTTACATAAAACAAAACTTGCTTATCAGATTTTATAGAAAAACGGGCAGAATTTTCCCTATTTTTTAATAAAACCTCATGGAAAAGAAAAACAAAAATACAATCCAAACAAAGTAGTCAGAGTTGCAAAGATTGCTTCTTACTATAAACAAGCCAAAACAGACAAAATATGACTAAATCTTTTGGTCTTTTAAGATCCCCCACCAAAATGACAAAACACAAGCATACAAACGCAAACATGATTTTGGTTTTTAAAAACCTGTCTGGCATGCTAAGCATGAAAAATTAAGACGAAAATTGTCAAATGATAATAATTTTAAGAGATAGGAAATTTCTACTGCCTAACTACTGAAGTACAGTACACTGCCCCTCTCACATTTTTGGTGAACTTCTTAACTAATCTGACTTACTAAATCGAAAAATCTGGTTTCTTATTTGTTGCTATAGTACTTGAATTTCAAGCTAGGCGTTGAACCAAATAGATCATTACAGAGGATGCTTAGCTTGAGCCTCTTGCAGGGACAGAGAGTCTAAGTAGGAAGTGTTGGGGCACATCAATTGAAGTTCAAACTGGAAATTCGGTGGAAGCTTTCTCACTAGGAGAGGGGGAAAAGGAACACTAATTAAGGTGAAGTGGGGATGTGGAATCCAAAACCAGTCCCATATTGTAACGACCCATCCCGGGTTGGCCACCCCCGAGACAGTGTCATCACATTTTGAAAATCTCAGCACGACACATATATGTAACAAAGAAAATAAACAATACCAAAAGAAATTTTTCATAAATTCTCAACCATCAATAAGGAGTTACATCAATATGATATTTAAACATTCTATACAACGTAAAATGCATGAATATTTACAAATAGATTTTTATTTTCTTTTCCCATTAGTCTGAGGATGTTGACACGTATGTGACTTATAAAAAATGATTTCTTCTGAACCTCAACTCACAAAACTATTTGTCAAGCCTGCCACCTGAAATCACTGTACAATGAGGAGTGAGATTCACAAGCTCAGTGAATTAAATTTACTAGAAGTACTCATTTGTATAAATAATATTTTAATATTTAAATCAATTTATATCTCATACACTTGATACCAACACTCTACTATCACTTCACATGTCATCGTATTCATTCTCTACCAACCTCTTCTTCTTATTTATTGGATCATTTTAAAACCATCAATTATCTTATAATTACCTTGTAATGAGGTTCACATCATAAAGTCTACCATTTAGATGGTTTTTATCACCATAACTGTCTCTCTGTGAAACTCATCCATCTATAAATAAATTCATAATCACACACCACACATCAACATTTCAATAATGCAAGCAATAATTAAATCAAATGCCATGCATGAATGATTATGATGGGAATGTCTTCCCACCTGTCGACAGGTTGTTATTATTTTAGACCGACCCCCTCCCGGTTCTTTTCTTTGCAGCTTGTTCCGGCTGCCACAAAATTTTTTCAGCATATATTGGCTGTCACGATATCCCTTTTATTTCCAGCATGTACTGGCTGTCACTATTTTTCAATTAGACTGGCTGCCTTCCCGGTTCTTTTCTTTTCATTTAATATATATGCATATGAACACTGATATGGAACATGCATCTGAACAGTAATATAAAAACAACATGAACTCAAAATATCTAAATTGACTATCCTGATTTTTCTCAAATTATATAAAAATTCCACTAAAATCCTCTCATCCCAAATCACATCACATCATCCATTAAAGCTTGTCAAGATCCACTAAATTTCATCCCAATCTACATCAAATCATCCATCAGAGTTTGTCAAGATCCACTAAAATTTATCTCCTCAAAATTCATATTAAAACATCAACCATAGCTCATCAATAATTTTATTTATCATTATTTAAATCAACTCGTTATTCTAATAATATTTCTTCTTACATAATAATTTTTCTACGTGTCTAATATTCATATCATATTTATCAACCAAATCTTTATCTATCACCAAAACATAAGCTAATAATTTATTTTAATATTATCCCTAGATTTTTTTATTTTTATTTGGATTACTTAAAGTAAATCCAACTCACTACGTAGCACTTAAAGCTACTCGTGGATCACCTACTTGTCTATCTCGTTCCTCTCAGAAATTTCTCTCGATTATAGCTCGTCAACACTTGACATAATATTTATATTAAATTTCTAATTATTTGTTCAATTCTTCATAAATCACACCCTTTGAAAATTCCCACTTTGACTTTCGAGAAATTTCATGAATGCTAAAAAAATTTCGAAATAAACATTAAGTTATTACCTTATATTTTTATGATAGCTTCTCGTGATTCTTTATGAAATTTCACAGTAAATCCCTTCAAAAATTTGCTCTTTCCACATTTTTTTGGGTCCCCAAATATTTAGAGAAAAACGAGAGATTGAACAGATTTCACATAAGTGTGTGTGTGTGTGTGTATATATATATATATATATATATATATATATATATATATATATATATATATAAGCTTTGCTACACACAAATCTCGGCAGCCTCAATTTACTTGCACCATATGTCTTTAGCCCCCTACACATTCTCCACTATCTCCACGTTTCATGAAACGTGCAAGACTTGCAGAGTTTCATTTGAAACTTTGCATTTCCTTTGTTTTGCTTGGCAGCAGGTGCTGCCACCTGCTGCAAACTTTTTGTTGACTTTTTTTTTAAAAAAAAGTTTCCTTTTTCTTCCTTCTTTTTTTTCTTTCTTCTTGCTGGACCTGGACGTCCAGAATTAATTTTTTTTTCCTTTCTTTTTCCTTTTCTAGTTCTTTGTAACTATACCCCTACGTGTCTCTTTTTTTTCAAAAGAATTATTTTATTCAATAATAAATCTTTCATATAAATATAATATTTTAATTTTATGTCGTATTTATTAAATTACTTCTTTTTCCTTACTTTACAAATACGGGTATTACAAATCTACCCACCTTACAAAAATTTCATCCCCGAAATTTCCTTACCTAACTCCAGAAACAAATGTGAATAATATTTATTCATCCTTGTCTCACGCTTTCACATAATCTCTTCAACATCTTTATTTTGCCCCAGAACTTGAACTAATGCAATTATTTTATTATAAAAGATTTGTTATTTTCTCTAAAATCCTTATTGGTACTTGTATGTACACCAATTTTTTCTGAATTTCTATGGTTTAGCTCAAAATATTATAATACTCATCATGTAAACACTTTCTTAAAAGTGAAACATGAAATACGTTATATAAATTGTTTTTAATTCTGGAGGCAAGTCCAGGTCACTCACAGCTAACCTAACATTCTCAACAACCTCATGGTGTCCCGCATATCTCAGATTCAGCTTTCCTTTCCTGTTTAAATCTCAATACACATTTTCATTGAGATATTTTTCAATACACCCAATCACTTACTTGAAACTCAAATGGTCTTATTTTATTATTAACATAG
This sequence comes from Bretschneidera sinensis, assembly GCA_023935145.1. Classification (NCBI taxonomy): domain Eukaryota; kingdom Viridiplantae; phylum Streptophyta; class Magnoliopsida; order Brassicales; family Akaniaceae; genus Bretschneidera; species Bretschneidera sinensis. The sequence continues at coordinate 116,471,588 of CM043697.1, forward strand.
CTATTCGGTCTACTCTATGCTGCTTTACGATTCTCTCTAACCAGTTTGATCCTCTCAGTTGTTAACTCAATAATGGATGGACCATGTATATTTCTCTCTCCCATTTCTTCTCAATATATAGGAGTTCTACACCTCCTACCATACAATGTCTCAATCGATACCATCTTAATACTAGTTTGATACTGATTAATATAGACAATTTAAATCGATGGCATATAAGCATCCCAACTTATTGAGAAATTCATTACATTTATCCTTAACATATCTTCTAATACTCTAAAAATTCTTCCTGTTTGAGCATGAAAATTTATATTAAATTTCAACTATGTACCCGCGACTTTCTGAAAGCCTCTCCAAAACCAAGGTATAAAAATCTAGCCTCTCTAGATGACACTATTCTCAATAGTACTCCATACCAGCTCACAATCTCAGTTACATCCCTCTTTAATCCTAATCATCAGAACTTCTGTCTAATCCCTCTATACCTTTGATTATTACTTGATTGCATTGAATCTACATCATCATGTACCTTTCTCAATATCTTCTTTCTCCACTCCGCATCATTGGGAACACAAATCCATGTTCCAATACCAAATTACCCTTATTTCAAATTTTGAACTCAAAATACTTCTAGTAAGCTCTCAATGCTTAATCTTTTCTATCTCTTCATCTTTACCTTACATCTCTAACAAACATTTTACCATGGATGACTGTACAATCATATTCGTTAACCACGATCCTTTATCATTGATATTAAACTTCATTCTTATCTCTCTAAATCTATCATTAATTTCACATCAGGACTCCCAATAACAGTTAAACTTCTTGTAGACTTTCTACTCAATGCATCAGTGAATTGTACAATCATCGTTACTCATCAACTCCATCTACCATTTATGCTTCAAATTCAACTCTCTCTGAGTAGGTAAGTATGTTAAACTCTTATAATCAATGAATATCTCACAAGTGGATCCTTATAGATGATGTCTCCAATATTTAGAGTAAACACTATAGCAATCAACTCTAAGTCATGGTAATTTCCGTCATGAATCTTTAATTGCTTAGAAGTGTGGACTGTAGCTTTCCTATGTTACACATATCCCAATTATTGATGTGACGCATCAACACACCACAAATCCTTCATCACCAGAAGGAAACACTAATACTGGAGCTGTAGTCAATTTCTCCTTTAGTTATTGGAAATTTTTCTCGTACTTCCCTTACCATACCAATCTCACATCTTTCCTAGTCAGTCTATTCAATAGTATTACAATAATAAAAAAAATTCTGAAAGAATCTTCTATAATAACTAGCTAAACCAAAAAAAAAAAAAACTTCTAACTTCAGTTACACTAGTGGGTCTTTCCCAATTCAACACTACTTCTACCTTCTGTGGTTCAACTACTATTCCCTTTCTCGACACAGCATGCCCCAAGAAAGATATTTCACTCACCAAAAACTCATACTTAGATAACTTTGCATATAATTTCTCTCTCCTTAGAATTTCCAACACACTGTTTAAATTTTTTTTTCATGTTGTTCTTCCTCCTTAGAATATATCAGGAAATCAGATACAACCATAAATTTTTCAAGATATAGTTTAAACACTCTATTCATCAAGTCCATGAATGTTTCTGGAGCATTATTCAATTCAAATGACATTACAAGAAACTTATGACCATAATGTGTCCTAAAAGCAGTTTTAGGCACGTCTAATTCCTTTATCCTCAACTAGTGATGACTTGATCTCAGGTTTATCTTAGAAAACACTCTCACCCCTTGCACTGCTCAAACAATTTTTTTATCCTGGAAAAAATGTATTTGTTCTTAGTCAACTATCTATAGTCTATACACGCTCTTATCATTCCATATTCTTTTTTCATTAATAACATGGGGGCTCTCCAAATACATTAGGTCCAATAAATTGTTTATTCACAATTCTAAAAGTGGTATATTCATTCTCTCAATTCAGTTAGTGTCATTCTGTAGGGTGCTATTAAATTTATGTGATGAACCTGGCATCACATCAATAGAGAAATTTAATCTCCCTACAGGGAGGCTACCTACGCAACTCATCAAGAATTACGTTAGAATTTTCTTTCACTACTAAGATTTATTCTAACTTCCCATTTTCCTTTTTAGAATCCATTATGTATGCCAAATACTCCTCACAACCTTTCTTCAGCCATCATTAATATGTTCACTTTTTCTACACACAAAGCACTTTAATTATTGACAATTCTGGGATAAATATCTTATATGAATACATCTATAACAACTTCTGTCTCCCAATCATACATCAGATTACCACTTTCCCTTGGTGGTAAACTTACTTCCTCTGCCATGACTTCCAATTCTCATAACCTGTCTCCCAAATCTAAGGGTCCCACCAATAGTATTCTGAGATACAGAAGTAAGAGATTCTACTTGCCCCTGACTCTGTACTTCAGTTCCTTGTGACAAGGAATACCTTCTCTGAGGTGGTCTCTCACCCTATACATTCATACTACTACTACCTCTATAACCTTCATGTCTAAGCCTTTTTAACTACTCTTTCTCTTTCCTTTAAAGTCCATCACATTCTTCTCAATCTGAAGTGTTGTATCCACCAATCTGACATAATTCATATGCCTCATGTAAGATAATTTTGATCAAACCTTACAATATAGATCATCTATGAACCTCTTACACTTATTCTCATCAATGTATACAATTTTCGATACAACCATTGACAATGCCACAAATCTCCTATCATACTGAGCCACAGTCAACACATTTACCCCAAATAAATAAAATCTCTATCATGTTGGGCTCTAGAGATATAACGAAAGTATTTATCAAGAAAAACCTCCTTAGACCTATTCCAGGTTAAGGGTCTATCGATATTTGCACTTACCCTGGTAAGAATATCCTCTTATCATTCCAAAACTTCTCCTTCTAACTCAAACGAAGCAAAGGCAACCATCTGCTTGTCAGTTACTGGTAAAATACCAAATAATTTCTCTACTTGTTTCTCTCAAAACTCATGTTTAAAAAAGCTTATCACCTTTAAACAACAAAGTATTCAACTTAACAATCTCTCTGTATCTTATGCATAAACTCACTTTTCCACTTTTGAACATTTACTATTACTGGATTTACTACAACCTCAAGCACTGCTCTAGCCTGTTCATCAAGTCTATGCTACAAGCTACCAATTTTATCATCTGGTATATTCATTTTCTCAAGAGCATGTATAAGAGCTTATCTTAGCTCATCTCTTTCAACTTCAGATTCTCTCACACCTTTACCAATATTAATTATATTGTCAACACATTCCCTTCTAGGAACCACAGATTCAGATTCAACCTCAACTTGTAAAAAATATTGGGGGCCTACCACGCCCTCTCAAATAAACAACTTTAACTTTATCTCTAGCACATCCACGTGTTATCCTCAAACTGTTTATTAAAATATAATTAATTTTAATCTTCCACTTTCTTACTTTTTATGCAATCTACAGAATCATAAAACCAAATGCTCTGATACCAAAATTGTAATGACCCATCCCGGGTTGGCCACCTGCGAGACAATGTCATCACATTTTGAAAATCTCAGCATGACACATATATGCAACAAAGAAAATAAACAACACCAAAAGAAATTTTTCATAAATTCTTAACCCTCAACAGAGAGTTACATCAATCTTATATTTAAACATTCTATACGACGTAAAATGCATGAATATTTACAAATAGATTTTTACTTTCTTTTCTCATTAGTCTGAGGATATTGACACGTACGTGACTTACAGAAAATGATTTCTTCTGAACTTTAACTCATAAAACTATTTGTCAAACCTGCCACCTGAAATCATTGTACAATGAGGAGTGAGCTTCACAAGCTCAGTGAATTAAATTTAATAGAAGTACTCATTTGTATAAACAGTATTTTAATATTTAAATCAATTTATATCTCATACACTTGATACTAGCACTCTACTATCACTTCACATGTCATCATATCCATTCTCTATTAACCTCTTCCTTTATTTATTGGTTCACCTTAAGACCGTTAATTATCTCATAATTACCTCCTAATGAGGTTCATATCATAAAGTCTACCATTTAGATGGTTTTTATCACCATAACTGTCTCTCTGTGAAATTCATCCATCTATAAATAAATTCGCAATCACACACCACACATCAGCATTTCAATAATGTAAGCAATAATTAAATCAGATGTCATGCATGAATGATTATGATGGGAATATCTTCCCACCTGTCAACAGGTTATTATTATCTTAGACTGGCCCCCTCCTGGTTCTTTTCTTTGCAGCTTGTCCCGGCTGTCGCGGAATTTTTTCAGCATATACCAGCTAGCACAGTGTCCTTTTTATTTCCAGTACATACTAGTTGTCACTGTTTTTCAATTAGATGGGCTACCTTCCCGATTCTTTTCTTTTCATTTAATGCATATACATATGAACACTGATATGGAATATGCATTTGAACAGTAATATAAAAACATCATTAACTCAAAATATCTAAATTGACTATCCTAATTTTTCTTAACTTATATAAAAATTTCACTAAAATCCTCTCATCCCAAATCACATCACATCATTCATTAAAACTTATCAAGATCCACTAAATTTCATCCCAATCCACATCAAATCATCCATCAAACTTTGTCAAAATCCACTAAAATTTATCTCCTCAAAATTCGTATTAAAACATCAACCATAGCTCATCAATAATTTTATTTATCATTATTTAAATCAACTCATTATTCTAATAATATTTCTTCTCACATAATAATTTTCATATATGTCTAATATTCATATCATATCTATCAACAAAATCTTTATCTATCACCAAAACATAAGCTAATAATTTATTTTATTATTATCCCTAGATTTTTCATTTTTATTTGGATTACTTAAAGTAAATCCAACTCACCACATAGCACTTAAAGCTACCCGTGGATCACCTCCTTGCCTATCCCATTCCTCTCAGAAATTTCCCCTGGTTGTAGCTCGTCAACACCTAACATAATATTTATATTAAATTTCTAATTTCTTCAATTCTTCATAACCCACACCCTTTGAAAATTCCCACTTTGACTTCCGGGAAATTTCATGAATGCTAAAAATATTCCAAAATAAACATTATGTTATTACTTTATATTTTTCTAATAGCTTCTCGTGATTCTCTATGAAATTCTGCAGTAAATCCCTTCAAAAATTTGCTCTTTCCACATTTCTTTGGGTTCCCAAATGTTTAGAGAAAAACGAGAGATTGAAAGAGAATATGTGAAATCTGTAAACAAATTTCATATAAGTGTATATATATATACAAGCTTTGCTACACACAAATCTTGGCAGCCTTAATTTACTTGCACCATCTGTCTTTAGCTCCTTTATACATTCTCCACTATCTCCACGTTTCATGAAATGTACAAGACTTGTAGAGTTTCATTTGAAACTTTGCATTTCTTTTTTTTTGCTTGGCAGCAGATGCTGCCACCTGCTGTAACCTTTTGTTGACTTTTTTTTTCAAAACTTTTTTTTCCTTTCTTTTTGCTAGACCTGGACGTCCAGAATTAATTTTTTTTCCTTTCTTTTTCCTGTTCTAGTTCTTTGTAACTACGCCCCCACGCGTCCCTTTTTTTTTTCAAAAGAATTATTTTATTCAATAATAAATCTTTTGCATAAATATATTATTTTAATTTCATGTCATATTTATTAAATTACTTCTTTACCCTTACTTTACGAGTACGGGTATTACATATATGCCCCGGTCCAATGCAATTCTTTCTAAAGGTACTACACACATGTTAACCAAAATCATATACTTCTCCCTAACAGAGAAATATATTGAATAGCTAAAATTTTATACATACATTTTGATTTACAATAAAGAATACCTCGTGTGTAATATACAAATCTATATCTACTCATGGACACTTCTACTGAGTACTAAGCATATTTAATTTAACCATACAATAGGTGTTTAACTTCAGGGGAAGAAACCATTTTTCTAAATCCTTCATAAACAAGACAGAGTTCAGGTGCATAAAAATCAAGAATATACAGTTCCTTTTGTTGCTTGAAGAAACAATTTTCCTAAATCCTTCATAAACAAGACAATTCAGGCATATAAAAATCGAGAACATACAATTTCTTTTGTTTATAAAATCAGTTCTGAATGCTATTTTTAAAAAGTTAAACATTCAACAAAAAGAATAAACTATATTCAAGACCACAAGAGATTAGAAAATAGAGATCAACCTACTTGCAGACCAACATTTCCAATCAAATTTAAAAAGATAATATAAATTAAAATTGGAGGGGAAGCTCTTTCACACACCTATAGTACTAAACAAAAGCTTTGGAGATTAAGACCATCATTGGTCTGAAGCCCTCAATTAACTGATAGATTTCTCGGTGGAAGTCTTGGGGCACATCAATTGAAGTTCAAACACAAATTTTTAAAGTAAAGGTAAAGGAACATACAACAAAACATACCTCTTTTGCTTTAGTTGAGCAAAACACTTAACTGACAGAAATTAGAATTTAAGTGAAAACAAATAAAAAAATTGCACCCAGAACATGAGCATGAACCCCAGCTAATACTAATAATACTACAGAGTTTCAAGTTGTTACATGATTTTACAAAGTTTGTTCTAATTTTGAACACTATCTTAAGATTAAATCGATTGTTTAAGTTGTGAAGCAAATTCATTTTTAGCACGGTACAATGTAAAAAAAAAAATAGGATGACTGGGATGAGAGCATAGTAAGTAGCAACATATCAAAAATAAGAATTCAAAGAAGAATCCAACATGGGTTTATAGCTTCGAATCTGTTCAAAGAAGAAGCAAACAAGATCTGATGGTACAGAACCCAACATGGGTTGGAGCTGACTAGAAAGATGGATGGCAACTCGCCTTCTAGAAAGCTACTTGGTCGAAAACCATGTAAGCAAACAGCTCAAAACAATTAACAGCAATCAAAGAATTCTGGTCGGGAATAGATTTTTCGATGTAGCAGACGAAGAAAATGAGAGTTACGGATCTAATGAGGTATCTATCTAGTTTGATAGCCTATCAGTAACTGCACCAAAAGAAAAAAGTGGTTGCAGGCCGCAAAAGAAAAAGGTGGTTGCAAAACCCATATAGAATCTCACAATGCTTTCATATTACTCACCTAAAGTGGCATCAAATCATAATTAACCAATTGTAATATAATCCCGTGAGTGTTTGGTATAGCGGATTAAAAGGAACATAAGATTAAGAGAATGATAAAATTAATTAATTTCATCTCATCTTACATTTGATATTAAAAAAATAGACATAAAATTAAGCAAATTAATCTCAAAAATGGAAAAGCATATCACATCAATCACATGCATGCAGGGGCCGAACTAGTTTTGTTGAACTTACCACAAATTGTCTTGATGCTTCATCAATAAAAGTTTCATCCTTACGTTTATGAGTTTTAGTAAAAAAACTCTACGCACCCGGGCTCATTTCCATGTTTCATCTCCTACCATTTATGAAAATAGTTCAAACAATGACTCAATACACTACATCTCAAATGAAAGATTGGATTAATGAAGCAAATCAACTCACATATTCATCCATTTTTCTAGCAAAACTCTTTAATCCGGTTATGTGAGGACATTGTTGTCTTTCACGTGTTGTTGTCCCTATCATAGAATATTTCTACACCAACGATAAACCAATTGACTAATAAATCGTTAAAATAAAATAGAAACAATGAGAATTCAAATTAACTTAATTATGAAAAAACAACCTCACTCTGCTTAGAAAACCAATAGTTCACAAGTTGTTTCTACTGGTCTTGATCTACTCCTTTTGGAACATTATTGCTCAAAACTTGTTGTTTTGTTTTGTTCCTTATGTGGTCCCTTTTAAGCACATACCTGTAGTCTTTCCATTTTTTTTTCGATCATCCTCAATAATATTTTGTCGATCGCCTCAATCATAGGATAATGAAACTTTCTCTACCACAAAGAAAAAAAATAATACAAATAAGCATTTTTGGTGTTAGGAAGTATATATAAGTACAACAGAATAAATGTTGATTGCCTAAGGCAATATATTTCAATTCATCAAGCAACCAAACTAAGTACACACACTGCCTACTCATGTAAGTAGCTCAAAAAGAAAATGAAACAAGAGAACCAAAATCACCAGAGATTAAATTAAAGATTGGTATCTTCATCAATATCCATCATAGCCCAAGTTGAGATACAATCTAATTGATCGTCTACCACTACATTAGAAGGTATGCACTGATTGTAAGTGTCATCGTCCTCTTCTTGTGTTTTTTCCCTCATTTCATATAGGTCCCTTGGCTTTGTGATCACAACATGATACCATTCTTTTTTTGTTGGGTCTTGCATATAAAACACTTGTTTCGCTTGAAATGAAATAACGAACGGGTCATCTTTCAATAACTAACCAGTGTGTATAAACCTAGACAAGTGCACGAGAATGCACCCACCTGCATCTTTCTTTAAACTCTTGGGTGAATTAATATCCACCCAATCAAAATGGAACAATACAATCTTAAACACCCTATAGTAATCCAACTCGATGATATCTTTGAGCACACCATAATACATTTGATCCTCCACTTCAACCACAACTCTCGAATTTTGAGATCGTCTAAACTTCTCACGTTACTTTGTGTGGAATTTAAAGCTATTGATGTTGAATCCATTAAATTTCCTAACAACATTATTCGGACCTCGAGCAAAGGCAATTATTTCATCTGAATAATTATTATCCACCATCCATGGAACCTAAACATTTTCCAACAATTAATATGAGACAACATCAGTCAATGTTTTGTTGAACACACTTATAACATTCAAAGACAGTTAATATTATACCTAACCTATTTCATAAGCCATGAGGGAAATTTCTCAACCAACCACTTCTGTTTGAGACTTTGTATTGGTCGATTGAAATGGTTGGTTAGTCTTTGAGCAGCTAAAAATTCACTATAATGATTGATGTTTTTATTAAACTGTTAGCCCTCACAGGGATAAAAAAAACATAATAACTACTTAATTTAAACAAATTACTAAGTTTCTTTATTGATACTAACTTACAAAAGTGAGAAAGTTTATCAATATGGAGCAACTAACATTTCGTCGAGCTCAACACTTACAATCCTTCCCATAATCCATCCACCGGAGGAAAACATGAATTCATCTGGATAATTTACAGTATCATTGTTCCTTTGGGGCGGTTGAATTTTGTCTCTACACCTTTGAAGTATTGTGAGCAATATGTTAGACACTCTTCCCCATTGTACCATTCAGTAATTGACCCCTCGAGTTGACTTCTATTATGTACGTGAGATTTCAAGCACACTAAATACCTTGCAAAGCCAAAAAATTAAAAGATAAATTTACTAGCCATTAATATACAAATTAAGTATTCACAAATGAGATTTGAACATCTAACCTCTCAACAAGATACATCCACCTGTAGTGTACGGGACCACCAAGTCTAGCCTCCGAGACTAAGTGAAAGATAAGATGAACCATAATGGCAAAGAAACCAGGGGGAAATATTTTCTCCAAATGGCAAAGTGTCAAAGCAACACGCGACTCCAATATGTCAAGCTCATGAGGATCAAGGGTTTTAGAGCATAAAACTTTGAAAAATGATGATAACTCAGAAACAACTGCTATAACGTGTCTAGGTAAAGATGCTCTTAAGGTAATAGGAATGATTTATTGCATCAATGTGTGACCGTCATGACTCTTTAAGTTTGACAGCTTACGATCCTTTAGGTTGACACATCTTAAGATGTTTGAAGCATACCCATCAAGAACTTTAAGATTTGCCATAACTGTCAAGAAATTGTGCTTCTCCTTCGTAGACATAGTGTAGCATGCTGGAGGTGAGTGATCTTTTCTATTAGGAAAAACAACTAAATAGAGGTATTTTCTAATACTAATTTCTTCGAGATCATGGCGTGCCTCTTTATTATCTTTAGTCTTACCATCTATATTCAATATTGTTCCAATCAAATTATCATATACGTTCTTCTCTATATGCATCACATCTAGATTATGACGCAACAGATTGTTTTTCCAATAAGGTAACTAAAAAAATGCTTCTTTTTTTTTCCACAAAGTATCTACAACTCTCTCATCCATAGGAAGATCCTCCTTATCAACATTTTCTAGGAAATCATCCACACCCTCAAAAAGGTTATCAACTTCATCCACTACTACTTGATCCGTAAAGGTACCAACATCTTCTCTTGCCCTCTTCTTAGAAGGCTTCGAGGTTTTACCATAGATGTAGTTTCCACTCTCTAGTTGTCTTAAAACATCGTGTCCAGATGGTGGAACAGGAACATATCTCAACTCTATGGTGCCATCAAACTGATCCTTTTGAAAACGAAACTCACAGTTTTCTTCTGACCATTGACGATGACCCATATAGCAAAACTTTCCCCCTTTCTTTAACCAAATAGAATGCGTAGAGTCCCCATAACATGGACAAGCAACACTCCCATTGGTGCTCTAACCAGATAAGTTTGCATATGCTACAAAATCATTAATGGTCCAAAGAAGATAAACGCGCAGCTTAAAGCTTTGATTGGTGGACGCATCAAACGAATCAGCATAATCCTTTAATTGTTTCAACTCTTCCATTAGAGGCTGTAAAAAGATATCAATATCATTACCATGGCTTTTCTCACCAAGAATCACCATTGAAAGAATGAACGATGTTTCTTCATGCAAAACCACGGTGGCAAGTTGTATGGGACCAAAAGAACGGGCCATGTGCTATAAGTAAAACTCATTGTTTGAAAAGGATTGAACCCGTCACTAGCTAGGTCAAGCCTAACACTATGAGAATCAGCTGCAAAATCAGGATACAAAGTATCAAATTCATTCCAAGCTAATCCATCTGCCAGGTGTCTTAAAATCCCATCCTTTGTTCGATCTTTATCATGCCATCTCATCAACGAAGTCGTTTTAGATGATATATATATCCTCTTCAATCTCGGTATTAGAGGAAAATAACGCAATACTTTAGCTGAATTTTTCTTTTTAGATGGAGCATCCCTCTCATTTAACGGATCTTCATCATCAACGTTGTTTTTAGCCCACCGTGGCACACCACACGCATGACAAAATTCATCATTCACATGCTCACCCCAGTACAACGTGCAATCATTAAGACAAATATGAATCTTCTAATAGCCAAGACCCAATCCTTTGATAATCTTCATGGCTTCATAATAATTGGATGGCATCGGAGCACACATCGGAAATGTCATGTTGATAAACTCAAGCAACATAGTAAGCGATTTACCAGACCACCCATTCAAACATTTGATGTGTAGTAGGTATAACGTAAAAGTTAACTTTGTGAAATTCTGACAACCTGGAAAAAGTTCATTATCATAATCTTTCATCAAATTGCGATATTGAGTCGTCTCATCAATAGCAGAATAAATTGGATATTCGACGTGTAAAGGCTTACCATAATCATTGAACTCAAACACACCATGGGCCTGCTGCTCTTCACCATGCTAATTTGAAGATCCCACTTCAATTCCTTCACTTAATGGTTCATTGTTTTGGTTTTCACAAGTAACCTTGAAGGCACCTCAGAGCAAATCCAACACGTCATCTCGTCCCGTGAAGCCAACTGGAACATTAGTGGGTTCTAAACTAGTGTGAGTGTGGTCTATATGAGAGACTTTCTCCCCATGAAAAACTCACTCGGTGTAACCTTAACTAAATCCATTATACAATAGATGCTCCTGAACAACTTCTGGTTCGACTGAAGAACAATTACTACATCTCCTACATGGACAAACAACACTACCACTACCACAAGCTTTCTAACACGCAAATATAATGAAGTTTGCAACACCATCCATATAAGTTTTACTCGACCTCGGTTTATCTATCCAACTTTTATCCATTTTAAAATGACGCCGATAGACTTTCCTAAAAAAATATTAATAAAGTCAAAATTGAACTATTTTAGGCAAAAGAAGGCATAATCACAAACTTAGATTTGATTGTTAAGTGGATGAACTGAAATTGATAACAACAAATTGATAATCACATGTACTGCTGTGCACCAGCCCCATCACAGGTTTATTGCAATTCTCATAGAATTATCAAGAATAGTAATTCCTAAGGAAATTGTAATTCTCATAATATGATAATATATGAAAGTTTTAACTCCAATCTTATAGAATTACGATGAAAAAAAATCAAAATCCAACTTTATTAACAAAAAATACTAACTGGAGTAAACAAATATTATGGAGCATTTGTTTTCAAAAAGACGAACAAAATTTGTGAGACAAGAAGTATAAGTAAGAGATAAAATTCTAAAACTCACTCACTAAGATATGCTGATAAAATGCTTATAGATAGAGAGAGAGGACTTGAAAGTGAGAATATCATATAAAGAAACTTTTCACTCTTTCACGTTTCAACTTCTGGTGCATATATAAAAATTGTTCCCATTAATGTATGATAGGAACAATAACAAAAAGTAGCTTAGGATGGAGGTCGTTAATGAGTTGAAAATCAATAAACAGTAATTAACATCATCAGTTGATGGTCCTTATGAACACAAAACATTGGCATTGGTAACCAACTAGGCTTATGTGAATGTAATTTAAGGTAGAGAATTCTGCCTAACTGCCAAATTTCAGCATGTTATTTATACTTTATCATCTACATGAAGTTATATCAGGATGATGAAGTCTTCATGCCTCTCCCATTTTAAACTTACCCATAAATTCTTTTTTTTTGGGTAACCGCCCTTCCATATGTACCGGTTAAAGCTCGAAATAAATTCCGCAAGCGTGGCCCAGAAGGAGTTATTTGCACTCATTGGGGAATCAAACCCAAGACCAATGCTAGCGAGTCGCTTTTCTTGACTAGTCCTACCATTGAGCTAATCCCTTTGGGTTTACCCATAGATTCTTTAACTTACACTACAAAACTTCTTTAGTATATACAAAAAATGCAAATTTAAAAGAATTACCTATTTGTCTCATAATATTCCCTAGATATAGTTTATATAAAACACTTGTGAAACATAACATACCATACCAAAGTTCTCCAATCCTTGCTTTCAGTGCATTTCATATTACTTAAGTCTCTGCCTTAACTACAACTTATCCCTGTTTGTTTGCATACATCTCTTGTTCCAAATCCTTTGTACATGATTTAAAATATAAAGCATACCAGTAACTTTCACATAATCCATTATCAAACAGTTTGAGGTCAGACAATATTTTCTATAAAGCATATTGTTGATGCCAAAAATGTGTGTGGCTAAGCTGGAGGTCGAGCCTCGGATGTACCTGCATAGGGAAAAAAAGAGGGGCTACGGGGTCGTCGAAGGGGGTGCCTCCGAGGATGCTCCGAAGCTTAAGTTAGGGCGAAATAAGGTGTATGCAAAGGACGAGCGTTCCTCTTTTTAAGTTGAGAAAAGTTGAATCGTTTGGAATGCATACCTGACCCTTTTTATAGGGCTTTGGAGGTGGCATTTGGCCTAGGGTGGCAGTGATATGATGCCCCAACTGGGTTTGGTAATGATGCCTAGGAGGCCCAACTAGGTGGCGGGGGACCGTCCGCTAAGGCTTTGCCTTGCTAGCTTGATCAAGAGCCATCCAAGTCTAAGGGCGGTTGGTGACCTAACGTCCCAACTTTGTTAGGTAATGATACCTAGGAGGCCCAACTAGGTGGCTGGGGGCCATCCGCTAGGGTTTTGCCTTACTGGCTTGATCAGGAGCCGTTTATGTGTCTGGGGTAGTCTGCCAACCTGACGCCCTAACTTGGTTTAACAATAATGGCCTGGAGGGGGGTGGTGACATGGAGACCCAGCTGGGGGTGACGGAGTTCTGAAGGGTGGTTATGACCTGGAAGCTGAGTTGCCCGTTCCTGGGTCATCCACGTGTCTTCTTGTGACCTGTTATCAGGATGATCCACATGTCGTTTTCCTATTGGAGGGGTGTCTTTTGGTAGTATCAGAGACCCCCTCCCCACTTCCTTGAGTACAGTAATATGCTTAAGGAAGTATTGTATGGCTTGTTCTTCATTCAGGAGTATTAGTCAGCTTCTTTAGGTCTTTAGAGTAGCGGTCCAAGGGTCATTGGAACAATCTATCTGCTCGGACTTTGCAGCTTTTGGCCGAGGCTGAAGACCTGGCCCTAAAGAGACGAGTCCGAGGACAGAAGGAGCAATCCATCTGCTCGGACCTTGGAGCTTCTAGCCGAGGCTGAGGATCTGGCCCTAAAGGGACGAGTCTGAGGACAGAATGATCAATCCATCTGCTCGGACCTTGGAGCTTCTGGTCGAGGCCGAGGACTTGGCCCTAAAGAGACGAATCAGAGGACAGAATGAGCAATCCATCTGCTCAGACCCTAGAGCTTCTGGTCGAGGTCGAGGACCTGGCCATGAAGGGACAAGGCCGAGGACAAAAGGAGCAATTCATTTGCTCGGACCTTAGAGCTTATGGTCGAGGCCGAGGACCTGGCCCTAAAGGGATGAGTCCGAGGACAGAAGGAGTAATCCATCTACTCGGACCTTGCAGCTTCTGGCCGAGGTCGAGGACCTGGCCCTAAAGAGACGAGTGCAAGGACAGAAGGAGCAATCAATTTGCTTGGACCTTAGAGTTTCTGGCTGAGGCTGAGGACTTGGCCTTAGAGGGACGAGTCCGAGGATAGAAGAAGCAATCCATCTGCTCGGACCTTGCAGTTTCTGGCTAAGGCCGAAGACCTGGCCCTAAAGGGACGAGTCCGAGGACAGAATGAGCAATCCATCTGCTCGGACCTTACAGCTTCTGGCCAAGGCCAAGGACCTGGCTCTAAAGGGACTAGTCTGATGACAGAAAGAGCAATCCATCTGCTCGAACCTTGGAGTTTCTGGCTGAGGTCGAGGACCTGGCCTTAAAAGGACGAGTCCAATGATAGAAAGAACAATCCAATTGTTCAGACCTTGGAGCTTCTGGCCGAGGCCGAGGACCTGGCCCTAAAGGGATGAGTCAGAAAACAGAAGGAGCAATCCATCTGCTCGGACCTTGCAGCTTCTGGCTAAGGCCGAGGACCTGGCCCTAAAGGGACGAGTCCGAGGACAGAATGAACAATCAATCTGCTCAGACCTTGGAGCTTCTAGCTAAGGCCAAGGACCTGGCCCTAGAGGGAGAAGTCCGAGGATAGAAGGAGCAATCCATCTACTCGGACCTTGGAGCTTCTGGCCGAAGCTGAGGACCTGGCCCTAGAGGGACGAATCCGAGGACAGAATGAGCAATCCATCTGCTCAGACCTTACAGCTTCTGGCAGAGGCCAAGGACCTAGCTCTAAAGAGACTAGTCTGATGGCAGAAGGAGCAATCTATCTGCTCGAACCTTGGAGCTTCTGGCTGAGGTCGAGGACCTGGCCTTAAAGGGACGAGTCTGAGGACAGAAAGAATAATCCAACTGTTCAGACCTTGGAGCTTCTGACCGAGGCCGAGGACCTAGCCCTAAAGGGACTAGTCGAAGGACAGAAAGAGCAATCCATCTGCTCGGACCCTGGAGCTTTTGGCCGAGGTCGAGGACCTAGCCCTGAAGGGACGAGTTCGAGGACAGAATGAGCAATCCATCTGCTCGGACCTTGGAGCTTCTGGCTAAGGCCAAAGACCTGGCCCTAGAGGGACGAGTCCGAGGACAGTGGTTCATGACCATCTGCTCAGACCTTCCAAGATATCGGTTTTGGAAGTGTTGAGAGGAATAAATCCTCCAAAGAGTCTAGGGGCCATGGGTTTCTCCTCGCAGAAGGTTCGTTTAATGTGTTCCTGACGCAGGCTGACAGGACCCATCTTTTTTCTTTTGGTATCCCCTTCCCGTTCCCTCTGGAAGGCCTGATCATCTTTTGTTAGCATGTATTTCTCGGCTCGGGCTAAGATTTGATTCATGTCTCTGGGTGGCCACTTGGTGAGTTTTGAGCTAAAGACCCTAGACCTCAAACCATTTCTGAACACAAGCATTTGGACACTAAGGTCTAGGTCCGGGATCTCCCAAGCGAAGGTGTTGAACCTCAAAATATAGGTCTGAAGTTTTTCTCCTCTTAGCTGGACGATGTTGAATAGAGACTCCAAGGTCTCCTTTGGTCCTTTGCTACTGATAAAATGATAGGTGAAGGCGTAATTCAGCTCCTTAAACGTGCGGATGCCTCCTGGTTTTAAACAGGAATACCACGTTCTGACTGCTTTTTCCAGTGTTAAAGGAAAAGCTCTACACATCACAGGGTCAGAATGCCTGTGGAGTGTCATCATAGTTCTGTAGTGCTGGAGGTGGTCCAAAGGGTCAGTGGATCCATCATAAGTTTTAATCTGAGGCATCTGAAAGTTTGGTGGAAGGGGTGCCTCGAGGACCTCCTGAGCGAAAGGGGGTCCTGCACATCGAGCTCGTCCGTAATATTGTGGCCACAGCATCTGAACACCTTATTGATTCATCCCTCTATATCCTCGATCTGCTTATTGAGGCCTTCACTGCTTTTGGATGAGGGACTTTCTCTGGACCTAGCCACGCGAGGTGGAGGTGATTTGGTCGCGGAACAGCCATCGAAAGGCAGTCGGTGGCTAGCCAAACAATTATGACTTAGGTTCGGCCGCAATGGTGGTGGTGATGGGTGACGAGCCCCTCCATGGATTTCGGAGGCTAGGTTAGCCATTAACTGCGAGAGTTCCACGAATTGCGCCTAGAGGGTGGCTATGTTGGGGTGTGCCTTAGACTCGACCGAGGAACTCGTCCCAGTCTTTATTACACCCTTACCGAGGTCCCTGGTAAGGGTTTTAGGTGGCATAGCAACAAATGAGTTCTTTAAACTTTTTCACTATTACTGCTAGTGAGAGATGATGGTTTCCCACAGACGGCGCCAATCTGTTGATGCCAAAAATGTGTGTGGCTGAGCTGGAGGTCGAGCCTCAGATGTACCTGCACAGGGAAAGAGAGAGGGGTTATGGGGTCCCCGGAGGGGGTGCCTCCAAGGATACTCCGAAGCTTAAGTTAGGACGAAATAAGGTGTATGCAGAGAACGAGCGTTCCCTTTTTTAAGTTGAGAAAAGTTAAATCATTTGGAATGCATACCTGACCCTTTTTATAGGGCTTTGGAGGTGGTATTTGGCCTAGGGCGGCAGCGATATGATACCCCAACTGGGTTGGGTAATGATGCTTAGGAGGCTCAACTAGGTGGCGGGGGACCGTCTGCTAGGGCTTTGCCTTGCTGGCTTGATCAGGAGCCATCCAAGTCTAAGGGCAGTTGGTGACCTGATGTCCCAACTTGGTTAGGTAATGATGCCTAGGAGGCCCAACTAGGTGGTTATGGGCCGTCCGCTAGGGCTTTGCCTTGCTGGCTTGATCAGGAGTCGTTTATGTGTCTGGGGTAGTCTGCCGACCTGACACCCCAACTTGGTTGGGCAATGAAGGCCTAGAGGGTGGTAGTGACGTGGAGGCCCAGTTGGGGGTGACGAAGTCCTAAAGGGCGGTTATGACCTGGAGGCTGAGCTGCCCGTTCCTGGGTCATCCACGTGTCTTCTTGTGACCTGTTATCAGGAAGATCCATGTGTCATCTTCCTATTGGAGGGGTATTTTTTGGCAGTATCACATATTATGGTAAGAATCTTTAGGTTTATATAATAGGGGAACTGTTTGTAAAGCAAAAAGTGGACAGAGGACCCAATCACCATTTGTGGTTGGATAATTGTCATAATCTGTGTAAACATATTTGATTTGCTTCACTCCTATTGCTTGAAATTAAAAGAGACAATAATTTTATTCAAGCTATAAAAAAAATTAACCTTCTAGTATTACCTAGAATAGGATCAAGTCCAGACCGCGAAAGTTGCCCAAAGCAAAATGCTACAAGATCTGCAGATAGTACACAAGAAATAATTGGATGGAAAACTTTTTTCACATTAGATGGTAGCCTGAAAATCGGGAGTTAGGAACTCGTTAAGACTTTCAATTAAAAGACTACATATATGTTCTTTTTTTATTCTATAAGTAAAAGACTGCTTATATAATTCTAAAAAAGGAAAATGAATCTTAAACGTAATGGTCGATTATTCCCTATTGTAATTGTTTTATTGAGATGAAAGAACATTGTAATATAAATTTTCCCAACTGAGGAAAGTGAAAAATTACCCGGAACCAAACAAAAGTAAATGCATAAGAATATGACATCAAATCAAAATCTGATACACAATCAATCAGAAAATCTTATCGAATCCACAGTTTATAGTGTTAAGGTTTAAGAGAGGAAGTGAGACAATACAAAGAAGAGAATTGTATTGAATGGTGTGATTTACTTACAAGTGAGCTATCCTATTTATAGGAGCCAATAAGAGAGCCAAAGATATACACAACCAATGTGGGATTAAACTAACTAAGCAATAACTATGCTATACATAATCTAACAGCCCCCCTCAAACTCAAGGTGGAATATGAGAAACCAACTTGAGTTTGAAAACAAGATCACGAAAATGCCCTGGAGGATGTGACTTGGTAAAGATGTCTGCGAGCTGATCCTTGGATGTGACAGAATGAAGCTGTAGGGAGCCTTGAAGAAGATGATGACGAACAAAATGACAATCAATCTCAATATGTTTGGTCCGTTCATGAAACACATCATTATGAGCAATCTGAATAGCACTTCTATTGTCACAGTATACAGGAGTGGCAGCAGAAAGTGATACACCCATATCTTGTAATAACCATCGTAACCAAAGAAGCTCAGAGGTAGTGTCAGCTAAAGCACGATATTCTGCCTCTGTACTAGATCGAGCAACAACAGTTTGTTTCTTACTATGCTAAGAGATAAGAGAGGTGCCAAGTAGGAAACAATAACCGGTGGTAGAACAACGATCTGTAGGATCACCTACCCAATCTGCATCGGTATAAGCACACAACTGAAGAGGAGACTTAGAGGAGAAAAAGATCCCATGAAACAATGTCCCCTTTAGGTAACGAAGGATGCGAAGAACAATAGCAAAATGAGTAGAGCGAGGAACAGCCATAAACAGACTCACCTGATGGACAGCATACGAGATATCAGGTCGAGTAACAGTAAGGTAGACAAGACTGCCAACCAAATATCGATATAAAGTAAAATCACGAAGAAGTTCGCCATCATGGGGTGTAAGACGAGCATTAAGCTCAGTTGGTGTGTCAACAACCTTACTGTCTGTGAGATTTGCCCGAGAAAGCATATCAGAGATATATTTGGCTTGTGTCAAATAATAACCATCAGAAGAAGATGAAATCTCAAGACCAAGAAAATAGCTGAGAGGACCAAGATCTTTCATCTCAAAATGTTGATTGAGAAACTGTTTAAGTTCCTGAATACCAATGGGATCATCCCCGGTGATAATCATGTCATCAACATATAACAGAAGAAGTATGATGCCCCGGTCTGTGCGGCGAACAAACAAAACTGAATCATAGGAGCTGATGGAATATCCAAGGCTAGACAAAGTGTTGCTAAACTTAGCAAACCATGCTCGAGGAGCCTACTTAAGTCCATATAGAGCTCGACGAAGACGACATACCTTGTTTGTTGGATTAGATAGTCCAGGAGGTGGTTGCATATAGACTTCTTCATTAAGATCACCATTAAGGAATGCATTTTTAACATCCATTTGAAAAAGTGACCAATGGCGAGAGGCTGCAACAGCTAGCAAAGCACGCACAGAAGATAGACGAGCAACTGGAGCAAAAGTCTCCTCATAGTCCACACCATACTCCTAAGTAAAACCCCTGGCAACAAGTCGAGCCTTGTACCTGTCAACAGTACCATCTGAACAAGTCTTAATTTTGTAAACCCATTTACTGCTAACCACAGACTTTCCAGGAGGCAAGTCAACCAAATCCCATGTATTATTCTTGTGTAAAGCATCAAGTTTCTCTTTCATCGCAGTCTGCCAAAAAGGGTTAGTGGAAGCCTCACGATAGGAGTGGGGCTCATGTAAAGTAGTTAAAGCATGAAAGCAATGAAAATTCTGGAGATGGGATGGAAGAGATCTTACTCTGGTGGATTGGAGAAGGTCTGGAGAGGAAGTGTGAACATGATCCTCATACGTAACAGACCCTGGGGGCTCAGGCGAAGCTACGTCGAGAGTATCAGGTGGAGTGGAATCGAGAGTATTAGGTGAGGGAGACTCGGGCAAGACATTACTAGTGTGAGGTGAGGGAGACTCGGGCAAGACATCACTAGTGTGAGTAGGAGAAATAGAGGCTCCATAAGTGTGGTAAAAGGAGGAAAAGATGGCATGCTGAATTTGCCAATTTCATGAAATAGTCTATGCTCCCAGAAAACTACATGACAGGAAATGCGAAGACGACGAGACACAGGATCATAACACCGATAGCCTTTTTGTTCAATTCCATATCCAAAAAAGCAACACATCCGAGAATGAAGCTCAAGTTTGGTGTGCTCATGAGGTTGGAGTAAAACAAAACAAGCAGAACCAAACACACGAAGATGGTGGTATGAGGGAACATAGCCAAACAACCGCTCGTAAGGAGTGCAATTATCAAGGATAGAGGTAGGCAGCCTATTGATCGTGTAGATAGCCGTTAGAGTGGCTTCACCTCAAAATGGGGTAGGAACAGATGTGGAAATGAGGAGGGCTAGAACAGTGTCTAAAATGTGCCTAAGTTTACGTTCAGCTCGACCATTTTGTTGTGAAGTGCCAGGACATGACAAATGAGGAACAGTGCCATAACTTTTTAGGATGTCTTTAAAAGCATGTTGAGTATATTCTAAAGCATTATCAGAACGAAAAGCTTTGATAGGTTTTGAAAATTGGGTTTCAATCATTTTAGCAAAAGTACGATAAATATCCAATAATTCAGAACGAGATTTCATTAAAAATACCCAAGTGTAACGAGAGAAATCATCAACAAAAATTACAAAATAGCGTGAATCACTCATACTAGCAACGGGAGAAGGTCCTCAAACATCAGAATGAATTAAATCAAACGAAGCAGTAGCATGAGACTCACTATTATTAAAAGGCAAAGCCGGTTGTTTTCCAAGTTGACACGAAATACAATCAAAAGAACTTTTAGACACTGACCCTAACAACCCCTTTGAAGCTAAAAGTTGTACCCGAGATGCAGATGCATGACTAAGACGTGAATGCCAAAGTGCAAGGGATGGTGGTGACAATGAGGAAGCAGCAGAGACGTTAGAGGCGGGAAGGTTTGGGCAGGTGTAAGGATGAAAGTTCGAACATGCGCCCAATTCTACGCCCGGTCCCAAGGGTCTGACCAGTACGAGGATCCTGCACATTCACACCAGAAAAGTCAAAGATAATTCTATATCCAAGTTCACATATTTGCCCAACGGAAAGAAGATTATAAGATAATTCTGGTACATGAAAAACTTCAGGAATAGAAAGAGAACGACTATTGATGGTGCCTATAGTTTTAACAGTCATAGTGGAGCCATCAACTGTGCGAATGAATGAGGAATGAGGCGAAGGTGCAGATGTAGTAAATGAAGCTGGGAAGGTGTCATATGGTTGCAACAAGAGGAATCAAAAAGTCAAGAGGCAGAATTACCTGGCAGGACTGAGAGGGCAGAGGAAGATGCATTACCAGAATGAGACTGGATGACCTGATTAACTATTGCCTCGAAGTCAGTTGCAGATAAGGTGACAGTAGAACCTGATGACCCGTTAGAGAGTGCAACTGAAGATGAAGCTGTAGTCGCAGATGGATATGGAACAACTGTAGAGAGAGTGCTCTCAGGATGAGCAACTGCTGCAGTGGGAGCATTGGATCTTCCCCTTTGCCAACATTTATCAATAGTGTGCCCTCGACGTTTACAAAAACGACAGAAATTGTTGTCACGAGGCTTAGGAGAAGGTCGAGGAGCACCAAACCTGTCAGAATGTTTTGGCTGAAATGATGAAGAACTAGATAATGGAGCAGCCAACACTGAAGGACTATGTTGAGAGTGCATAATCTGTGATCTGCTTTCTGCACGAACAAGTTCAAAGATAGCATTGTCCAAAGTAGGGAGAGGAGAGCGATGTAAAAGTTGCACACGAATAGGCTCAAAATCATCATGTAATGCCATAAGAAAATGGTGAAGACGATGTTGATCCCTTCGTTCAGCATACATTTTGGCATCTGTAGGATCCTTCCAAATAGGATCAGAGAGATCAATTTGATTCTATAAGAATTGCATGCGAGCAAGAAAATCATTAATACTCTGCCCCGGTTCTTGTTTCAGGCAGAAGAGCTCAAACAGGAGCTGATATTCTCGAGCACCATCAACAGCAGAATAACGAGAAGCAAGCATATCCCAAGCACCCTTAGCTTCATCAAAGCTACCAAATAGGGCAGAAATAGATGGAATAGTAGTATTACGAAACCATGTGAGAATTTGATGATGATTACTTTCCCAATCAATGAGACGAGTGAGAAGAGCATCATTAGTTTCAGTAGCCCCTTTAACTGGCTTCTCGACAATACCAACTACGTAAGACCAAAGCTTACGACTTTTGAGGAAACTTCACATAGATTGAGACCAAACAATATAATTTGTACCATCCAATACAGACTGAATATGACGAAAAATATCTTTTTCTGCCATCTGGTCAAATCTGGTTGTCGGTCAACGGTTGAATAGTGATGTCGATGGAGCAGCGGCTGAGATGACATCGATGGAGAATGAGACTCCGACTATAGTGGTGACCCGACAGACATGAAAAGGATATTCAAGAAGTTTTTCTGATGTGAAGGATCCACTAATAGTGGCAATCACAGAGCATACTCAACTCTTAATATACCGACAACCTTAAAGAAGTTTTTCTGATGTGAAAGATCCACTAATAGTGGCAATCACAGAGCATACTCAACTCTTAATATACCGAGAACCACGAAGGCTCTGATACCATGTTAAGGTTTAAGAGAGGAAGTGAGACAATACAAAGAAGAGAATTGTATTGAATGGTGTGATTTACTTACAAGTGAGCTATCCCATTTATAGGAGCCAATAAGAGAGCCAAAGATATACACAACCAATGTGGGATTAAACTAACTAAGCAATAACTATGCTATACATAATCTAACATATAGAATATATACGCATGGAATATATACGAAGGAATGAAATATACCTTCTCAGAAATTTTGAACAGAGAAAGTGAAGAAGATGAGGAAGAAGCTAGAGACGAAAGCAGGAAGAGGAGTCGCGAGCAAGAAGAAGGAGTCGCGAGGGCAAACCACAGGCTATTTTGACACCTGCATTGACTGAGAAATTACACTCAACGCGCGTATCACCGACTATTTTAACTCCTATTTCGGTGCTTTAAAGTGCGTAAGGGCTGTGGCGCTTGTAAGTGCTGCAATATGCTCGAACCCATCATATGAGTACATTTCTAAGAGTCGAAATATGAAATGGGTTTTGATTATATTCCGATGCTTGTAAATGCTGGTATATTGCGGCGCTTAGAAGCGTCGAAATAAGCAATAGGTTTTGCATATAACGGCGCTTTGAAGCACCGTTATATGTTCTTTGGACATTGTAGTGCTTTGTAGAAACATCATAAATGAAGCGCCGGCGGAGGACTTACGAAGCACCGAAAATAAAACGTCGGCAAAATCCATTTATCTTGTAGTGTACTTTTGTTGATATATTCATAAGTATTTCTTTTATAAAAATATATTCATAAATATTAGTAGTATAAAAATAGAATTTGAGAATAAACCTTGTTCTTTTTAATAATATATCATAATAACTATTTTTCATAGTATTTTGAAGTGAAAACAAAAACATATTTTTAAAGGTTTTATCAATTCCACTCGGTGCCTTTTAGTTAATATTTTTTTTTTCATTTGTAACAATTTGATTTCTTAGTTTTATAGTTTTTTTTTTTTTTTTTTTTCATTTACGATTTATAAGCCAAGAGATAGCTTAATTATCACCTAATGTCTGTTGTGAATGATGTGCAGTTTTTTTTTTTACCAATTACAGTTTAAGGATAAGAGTAATGTTTAAATTAATTAGATTACCATATTTAAACCTCTTTTATTTGTACTTTGAACGAACTAGATAACAATGCAAAATTGATAAAGCTACGACTTAAAATATAGAAGTGAAGCAATTGTGCACATCATCACCATGATATAATTAGTTGCGACTTTCCACGATGGAACATGAATATTAAATTGATAAACAAGTAAGTACTCCAGTAGCACAAGAAACTAGTTTTGTCACTGAAACGCACAAATCCTAATCGAGCGTCTCTAAGGAGTTGTGACTGGTAAAACATGCCCAATTGTATTGCAATCTTCCTCTTCTTCTTCTACTTGTCCCTGCTTCGTCAAACGTTCCTCCATATCTTTGTTTTTACCCCACAGGAAAATATAGAGACCAATTATCACTACGATCGATCCCAGAACACTATATCATTAGAGGATTTTAATCAGTAATTGTAAAATTAAATAATAACGGTATATATTTTTTTAAAGTATTAATTAATAATAATAAAAAACAACCTTCCGAGGAAAATTTGTTCATGTAGAATGGAGAAATCGAATATGGTTGCAAATATAAGCATTAAAGGGGTGAACGCAGAAGTGAATACAGGTCCCTTTTGTTTGATACACCATGATGTTGCCACAGTGCACACTCCTTGTCCAACGACCCCCTGTTAAGCCAAAACGAAACCATATTCGATCGAGTTTATTGAATTTTTTTTATAATAATAATAATAATAGAGTTAATGTCAACACTTGAATTAAAAAGAACTTACCGCATATACAATAGTAATTATGTCAAATTTTCCTGTCAAAATCCACGCGCCAACCTTCCTCTGATTGATCAAACTTAAAAGGGCAGATTGGATGGCGCCAAAGATGGACAAAATAGTGATGCTTGTGTATTGTGATGGAAATCTTACGTTAATCCTTGCTTGTATAAGTAACCAAGAAGACCACAAGGTGATGCCAATGAACAAAAGTACAGAACCAATTGCCCATTTATGTTCCTTCTTCGTTACATGGCTTGATATTTTTGGTAGCGAGCCATGAACGTTGGTTAGTGGCATTCCTTTGTAGAAGCTCAAAAATAAAGCTCCACCAATGCAAACCATCGTACCAAACACCTTAGCTCTCCCGCCCACGTTTCTCAAGCTCACTTTTTCTAATCTGTTATATACAAGTGTTTAATTGATTAATACCCACAAGAGTTTAATTTAATTTCCAGTAATAAAAAAAAATTCTATAAATCCAAATGGATTTTATAATTTACCTGAATGCTAGAGCCAATATAAACGTTACCGCAGGGGACATGCTAAGGAATGCACACGATAAGGTAGCTGATGTATATGAAAGTCCATGGAGGAAGAAATACTGTGTGAGGCTTGTCCTGAATTCAACACAATCAAAATTATCAAGTTTTTTTTCTTCTTTAATTTAGAGGGTAATTCAGATTTTTCTTTAGGTTTGCAAAAATGGTTCAATTAGTTTAGTGAACAACTATAATTACCCAACTAGAGCACTAAAGAAAAGTTCACATAAGATGCCACTAGTAAGCTTGGATCTACTTTTCCTGCAAAAAAAAAGTTTACATAATATTTAGACTGTTTGATTTACATATTTTTTTTTTATAAAACAAATATAAAGATAAAAAACAAGCCAAGTAGTTCATACCTTTCCCAAAATAAGGCAATGGGTGCCAAGAAAAGAGCGGAAATAGAGAGTCGGTAAGTAGCAACAATCATATGATCAATTCCTCCATCAAGAGTTTTCTTAATAAGTGCATTAACCATACCTGTTACAAAATTAACTGCGACCATTATGGTAACAGGTTTCCATGATTCACCTCCGTTCATGCCTTTAATTATAATTATATGACGTCCCTCTGTTTCTGCTTCTTTCTTTGATAAATGATTGAGGTGGAAGCAGAATGGTGGGAAATAAAGTTAGGAGTACGTGTTGTATATATAGAAGAAAACCCCCGTGAAAACTGGGATAGACATTATTGAAAACACCTCCCCTGCTTTATGCTCCACTCAGTTTCTCTAAAGTTGTTATTTCTATTGCTTCTGCTTTGTAATTACTTTAGGACTGGTCATCTCTAAATAGAAATTTCGGGTCCAATTTTCCTTCCAATCAAAATAGAAGGGAGGACGTCACTCTCCTTTCTCTAGCTTCTCAGCTAATAGGTACAGCTCAATTTCCATTGTAACATTGATGTTATTATTTTCTCAGTCTCGTAATTTTAATTATTTATTTATTTTTTATTTAAGTTTAATTTTAATTATTATATATATATTATTTTTAAAAAATTTAAAAACTTTTAAATTATATTTATGTATATATGAAAAAAAAAACTAATTTTTTTAATGATTTAACAATAAAAAACTATTCATTTAATTGACTAAATAATAAACGTGATAAAAATTATGAGATAGAAAAAGTACAAAATTATGTTGTCCAAAAATATTGGCAAATTAACCTTAAGTGACTAATATTATCAAGTGATGATTTGACCTTCTTGTAAGGTCAATTTCAACTTTAGAATTTAAGCTCTTTATTTGCAATTTCACATCAATTATATATATATATATATATATATATATATATATATATATATATATATAACTCCTATTGTTGTTAATTATTATTATTATTTTTTATTTTTTATTTGAATAATTAACTACAATTGAGGAAGTATGTTAGTATGTTTTTAGCATCAAATTACACTTTTCATTATTATAATTATTTATTAAAAATAAATAAATAAGAATGAATATTAATTTTGAAGTGAAGTCACTTTCAAATATTATGTTTTGGTGTAGCTGTGGCTGTGCAATCATGGCGTGTATATTGGTATTGTTGAAAGGTGCAATATATATAAAATCACGATTAATGGATTCACTTTCAAATATTAAAGTGAAAGCTTTCGTCAAAAAGAAATAACCCGCTTTTTTTAATTTATATATATGTTACAGTTGATTTAAATTTATAAAAGAAATTGAATACTTATTAACTTTATGATATTATATTTATAAAATTAAATTTAAAATTAAATAAATATTTAATTAAATAAATAATACATTGTATCATATAAATTGAAATAAAAAAATATATATATAAAAATGAAAGCGTTATTGAAAGCTCAAATCACATGATGCTCTTGACAGGGTGAATTGAGCGAATGATGGTGAGCTTAGAATTAATATATATCAACCAAACCAATATAATTTATTAAATTATTACGGGTCAAATTGTTCAGCTAATCCAGTCAATAACATGGACCACTTAATCGGGCCATAAAGGAATTATAGCATTCATGCGCATTTAATTTCATTTTGATTTTTGTAGATAATTATAACAACCTTGTTAACTTTATATGTAAGAACTAATTAGAGAATAGAAAAAAGAAGATAATATAAATTTATTAATTTATTCCTGTCGTTAACAATATGAAAGATATACTGATTAAAAAAGTTATTATTATTATTATTTTATTTTTTCACTCTATTAAATGAAGCGAAGAAAATTTATTTTCTTTTTAATTTTTCAATTTTTTCTCTCGTTAAACACATTCTTATGGTGCATTTAATAAAAACACATTCTTAAAGTGTGATGTGTTTAGTAAGAAAGAAATATAGAGTTGCGTACATGAATACATGACTTTGGTGATCAAGATTAATTGAGCAATAATCTTTGATGGACCCTTCTAATTCTATGCTAACTTGGGTATATGTAAGAACTAATTAGATAATAGAAAAAAGATGAGTATATAAATTTACTAATTTATTCATGTTGTTAATAATATGAAAGATATACTTGTAAAAAATTACTATTATTATTTTTTTTTTATCTTTTCACTCTGCTAAATGAAGCGAAGAAAATTTATTTCTTTTTAATTTTTCTCTCGTTAAACACATTCTTAGGGTACATTTAATAAAACACATCCTTAGAGTGTGATGTGTTTAGTAAGGAATAAATATAAAGTTGCGTAAATGAATACATGACCTAGGTGATAAAGAGTAATTGAGCAATAATCTTTGATGGACCCTTCTAATTTTATGCTGACTTGGGTATATGTAAGAACTAATTAGATAATAGAAAAAAGATGAGTATATAAATTTATTAATTTATTCTTGTCGTTAACAATATGAAAAATATACTGGTAAAAAAATTCTATTATTATTTTATTTTATTTTTCTCTTTTCACTCTACTAAATGAAGCGAAGAAAATTTATTTCCTTTTTAATTTTTCAATTTTTTCTCTTGTTAAACGCATTTTTAGGGTGCATTTAATAAAACACATCCTTAGAGTGTGATGTGTTTAGTAAGAAAGAAATATAGAGTCGCGTAAATGAATACATGACCTTGGTGATCAAGACTAATTGAGCAATAATCTTTGATGGACCCTTCTAATTCTATGTTGACTTGGGTCCTAATAAGTTAGATCAAATCCAAAACTTCCATCAGGCGTAGATTTTTTTCATTTTTTTCCTTTACTTTAATTAAGTCCAAAATAAAATATTACGTGTAAAAAAACTATAATTTTTTAAGTAATTGCATTTTTTCATATTTTTTCATAACACAAAGTGTTTTCATGTAAAAAATATCTACGAGTGTTACGGAAGATACACATAATCAGTCCGATTTTTTTAAAAAATTTCAAGTCCGATCTGTTTTTAAGGTCGAGCCTAAAATTTTACTCAATTATGATTTATAGATCAATTTTTCTTGTCAAAACCGTAGAAACTATGGACTGGACTAAGCAAGACAATGATCAGCTCTAAGAATAAGTTGGAGTCCAGAGCGGGCGAGGCAAAGGCCTAATATTGCATGCCCATGGAGATGAGCAGTGCATTGTATGTGGGCTAAGTGGGTGGGGGCATGAATTTAGAATTAAAGTCAACAGCAGCAGGCTAACATTGGTAAAGGTTATATACATAGCCAAGCCAGTTTGTTCTAAATCAGGCAAGAGCCCAGCCTAGTCACTAAGCATTCCCAATAAAATAATTATTCTCGATTAGATCGAGCTCTTCTTAATCAAAAAATTATTGTTTAGTTTGCGTTCATAAAAAATACATAGCACAAAAGTTCATTTCACTATTAGATGAAAGAAAAATATATATTTTTATCTCTCTTCTTAGGTTATTCATTAATAAAATGGATCATTGTGTCATGTATCTTTCATGAAAATATGTTAGGTAATAACTTCTCTTTCTTAACCTTAGTTATTTAACAATGAAGTAAATTGTTTCCAAAAGCAAAAAAGATTGATAATTTTAAAGATTTGATGTCACCATGCAATTGAAATCTTTAACCAAAATAACATGACATATTTTGGCTTGGTATTAATTTTTTTCTTAACATAAAGTGGTATCACAGACCAACTTGTGCACATCGTATTAAGTTCACTTTTTCTAGGCGAGTCAAAGGCAAGCTATCCATGTTTGGTTTAGAAAATTCTTAAGAAAAATCATTGTGGCTTGACCACTCACGGATAAAAAGGTTGAAACAAACAATTTTGTGTTTATTCCACAAACGAGATGTTTGGGTTCAACTTTAAGTTGTAGTTTTTTTTTTTAAATTTATCAAAAACTTAATCAAATTGAATCAAATCTATTAAAAGGTAATTGAAAATCAATTAATAAATTAATAAGCGATTTTATTTAATTAATTTTTTAAAAATAAGTTTCACTTTAAGATTAATTTTAAATGAGACTTAAACATCCTCAAAGTCTTTTTGAAATAATATTAATGTGTTTTTTTATTGGGTTGGGCTTTTTTGAGCATGGTTTAACAATAAAACGAAAGCCCATTTTAGCCCCAACTCCCATTTTGGAATGGTTTTTTTTAAAGGAGTTAGCGATGGCCCGAGCCTGTCTATTCTCCTTTCTTTTTCAAAGCATCTTTTCAGCCCAAAAAAGAAAGAAGCAAGTTATTCCTCTAAAAAATTTTGTTTGAAAAAGATTGATGCCAGTTTGAAGTCTATTTATTGAATCCGATACCTCATGACTTTTTATATATATATGGAGAATCGAGCAACATCAATAGACATATGCGATGCCCATTATAATTATAAGTAGGAGTCTCCTACACATTAATTCCATTTTGTTTTATCATATTACCAAGTGCATATGGGGATTTGACTCTGTCTATAGACAAACAAATTATGCTCTAAGTTAGAGGACCCATTAATTCTTTATTGACTTAAATAAATTTTATAATTATATACGATGTTTAAGATATAAATTTAATAAGATTTAATTTAATTTAAATAAGTTTTTAATAAAATTTAAAAAATAAATTATAACTTAAAATTAGTTTTAAGTTGAACCTAAACATTGTCAATGAGATGATCAAATTTTCAAATCATTAATTAAACTAATTAAGAAAAAATTAAAAGGAATGGAAGAAGTTAAGTGTTCTAAGGGATCTAATGAGGCCCAACTTTTTTTTCCCAGCAAAAGGAGAATATATACTTTATTGTCTCACTTTCTTGATTTTCTTATTTCGACGATAAAAATGGGTGCACATAGCTTTTATAGCAAAGCTTTTTACTTTTTCAAAAGAATTTCCTTAGTTTTATATAGGTTATAGATAACTCTGCCTTATTTTTTACTGCATTTTATTTATGGTGCGAAAAGAATTTGATCTTTTGAACTATCATAAGTGCTTTATTAACAAATAAAACTAATTACTAGCATGTAACTCACCTTGTGGAACAAGTTAAATTCTAGCTTATCTCGAATGTAGGTGGTTAAATTCCAAATCTCCATCACCAACGATAAAGCCACTACAGCTCTCCATGGCAGTGACACTAGTGTTCATATATAGTACTATTTGTTCTCTCTCTCTCTCTCTCTCTCTCTCTCTCTCTCTCTCTCTCTCTCTATATATATATATATATATATATATATATATATATATATATATATATATATATATATATATAACCCATTCCCTAATATATATGTTCTTTAAAAAAAATTAGATTGATGATAAGCTGTCAGCTTTGCTTCATTAAAAGTGGAGTGGCTACTTCACGTACTACACATTCTGGAAACAGATGGAACCAAGTTTAGCTGCATGGATGGCCATGCGTCTCAAATTTGACGCCTTGTGGCAAAAACTTGGCATTGCCAAAAAGTAAAAACCGACAAATCAAAATACCAATAATCAGAGCAAAGCAATCACTAGTTGACAATAATGAATGCCAAGAGGAAGAAGAGAAGGTCCTTTTATTATCCAGGTTGATTAATCTATAGCTAGAAACATGATCGGTACTCTCGATGAGCTTCCTTTCGTCTGCCTCTTTATACAGACAAAGATTTAACAAAGAAAGAAAGTATAGTTCATAAAAAGTAAAAGAAACTACACTAAAATTCACTAAAAGAGAGATCGAAAAAATTAAAAGTTCATAGCAGTATATATATAGAAACAGCAGCCTTACATGGCTTCTCATATTAGGATATTATTTTCTTCCTCATCATACATCAACTTTACAAGGAGAAGACCCAAGCAAAGGTACTTGTCCTACAAAACCCTTCTTTAAACCCAACCAAACATCACATTTCACATAAACCCCATACCTCGCTGTCTTTATAGCACCAGCTTTCCATCTCAGCCTCCCCAACAATACCAGCCTCAACGCCACCACCCCGTAAGCTTCATCCATCTGCAGCCCATTCGCCACCTCCAGCGACACCGGCACCCCGTCTCCGCCGAGCACCGGAGAAAGCGCCACCGTGGACTTCCTCTCTTGGTAAAGTGGCGGCAAGGAAACTGGCGGTGTGATCGCCTGGTTGCGGTAGGAGACGTAAGCGGAGAGCTTGTTGTAGGAGATGGAGACTCTCTTGTTTGGGTTCCTGGTGAGGAGAGTGAACTGCATGGAGGCACAGAGGAAAGGAGGTGAAGTGGCGTTGAGGTTGTAGACGGCGGCCCCCACCACCGTGAATTGGGGTTTGTGGGGTCTGTAGACGAGCCAAACGGTGAGGGCTGTTACACCTGCTAAAAGGAGGAAGATGGCGATGAACGTGCACAGTATGCGCCTTGGGTTGCTGATGCTGGTGTATCTTTGCTCGTGGTCACATGGCATGATATCACGAATTTGTTTCTCTTCGTTCATTTTGATATGTTGTTGTTGATATTCTGGTGTTTGCTCTTCTGCCATGGAAGGAGATATATATGGGAGTTTTGTGTATATGTAGAAAGAGAGAGAGAGAGACAGAGAGGAGAGGTGTTGGGTTGGTGATGATGGGGAGTGAGGTAAGAGAAAAAGCAAAGGGAAGGCCAAGAATCTGTGGGGCAAATGGAACGAAAAAGGAAGAGGGAAAAGAGAAGGGAGAGTTGGTCACTTGGAACTAAAGTGTTGTTTTTTTTTTCTTATCTTTTTTATTTTATTTTAACGAATAAAATGGCATCATTTCATAAAGTTTGATGAGTAACTAATTATTTCGAAATCACTGTAGCAATGAAAAAATACAAATAAAAAAAATAACATCTAATTGGAAAACCTATGATTATACAGTAGCCAACTAAGGACAAAAATTATAAGTAAAAGGGAGCGAATACAATATTATAAGTAAATTAAACCAATTTCGTTTAATTATAATAAGAAAAATAAAACCAACTTCAAACGGCACTAGTTGTATATGTAAAGTACAATTAAACATGTTTAACATGTTTTCATAAGTTAATTTGAATTATAAAATTAAGTATCTTATTAAATCAATGAACTATTTATAAACTTAACCACGCAGCTTTTATGTCTGATTAATGCTTCTCCTTGCCTTTAAAGTGGATAAAAGACAACCAAATGAATAACTTATTCGTTAAGCAACTTCAATTATATTCTTATTCGTTAAAGACGTTTAGTTAATTATCATCAATTAGTGAGGTTTTGCCGTAACTAAGGAACATTTCAACATAAAGTTTGGGAATACACAAAATGATTTGTTACTATTGACATTGCAACTTCAATCCAAGAAGTGTCATTCTAAATCACATCGTTGGGAAAATAAATCTTGAAAGTTTCAATATGATTCAACTAAATCTTTCGTTAACTCTCGTTTAGCTTTGTAGATGGTTATTTGAACTGATTTGTTTATCTATTTGATTAAAATGTAACAAAAATTCTCATAAACATATGTGAAGAAAAAATTAAACAAAAAAAGTTCAAGAGATGAATTTAATTAGATTGAATTGAAATTTTGAGGATTAATTTGATTAAAAAGTCAAACTCTAAATATTTATTTAATCAAATCATAACTTTGTGACTAATTTGATCAAATAAATGGTCAAATAAATTATGAGAACCAATGGAGAGGTTTAGTCGATTTAACATATTTATGTTATAGGCTTTTAAGATAAGTGTTGCTATATGAACTATCAAAAGAGATTATATATACCACTCAAATCGCGTCTGTTAAAAATGTTTTGAGTCGTTAAGTATTTTTTTAAAAATTATTATCATCAAATATTCTTACATGTTACTATGTATTTCAATGTACCCTATATTTTAAAAACAATCAATTTACCAATTGTATTTTAAGCATGTGTCTAATAAACTTTTTTAGTGATGATTTGAACGAAATTGATATCGATGCATGCAAAATTCTTAACTACCAAACAAAGCAAAAAAATTTGTCAAAATTTTTGTGTGTATCGGTATTAATTTTGATTTAAATTTTTGTGAACGTTGATATCAATTTCTTTGAAATTATTATTAAAAAAATTTATTATATAAAAAATAAATTGATTATTTTTAAAATATAAATATTTGGTGACAATAACTTTTTAAATGGTAAAATTGGTAAATTATTGCTAAGCTTCATCGCATGTTGCCTTTTACTAGTTTTCCACCGGTGACGGATTTAAAGTATGATGGCAGTGGGGTCATCTGGCACCTAGTCCACTTAACAATGGAATAAATATTACATGTAATTTTAAAAGTGCCCGACTAAGATAATTTAATTGCCCTGTAGCTTTAATACTTAAAAGTTAAAACACTGCAATAAACCTCGTTTAAGCTAAGAAATACGAAAAAAATGTTTCTGTTTTTTCCGTGAAATATGAACTGTTAACCTACTCTTTATGCCGCAAATTAACATTGTGCACCAAATGCTCAATTTTATGTAAAACGGTTGTAAGTGTAATAAGTAATTCGATAAACTCAATTTTTAATTTTTGAAATTTTTTTATGCTTTATAGTCTATAATAAAAAAATGCACAATCAATATTGTTGGAATCGACATCCAACAATTTACATTCTAACACTGGTTACACTATCATCTGTTAGCTTTACCCTCCACTCATTGTATGTGTGAATGAATAGAGCTCGATTTAAATATGTATTTTTTCAAAAAATATTACATAAAACAATTATCACCATCAAATAAAAGATAATTAGATTTACTGAATTGTCAAATCGTCGCTGCTGTGATATTTAACACTCACCCATCCCATGCACCAACGGATTGATTCTCGATCATTAAATTTTAGGAGAGAAGAGAGGAGAAAAATTAAATACCAAAAAAATCTACTTTGATGACATGGAATGAAGATCTAAGAGCACTTTAGTCCAAAATAAAAATTGAAGCATAATGTTATTTTGTGTTCTAAATGAGACAAGTTAGCGTTATTCTATTATATAATTTGAGGATGTATATATGTAGTCCCAATAAAAAATGTCTACATCCGCAACTGTTTTTCACCACACGATTTACCATGCTTTGGAGATTGGAGACTGTTCATTGAATCCCAAACATAGGATGGACCGTAGCGAGAGAAGACCGGAAGAGGTTAAGAAGGGCTGCATGACTCTTTACACTATCGTTAGAATTTATTATATTTATAATCGAAATCGTTTAATTAACTCATTATCAAAAATTATTTACATTTTATTTTTTAAACTCAAATTGTAACCATTAATTATATAAAAACTCTTACTAATCGAAACTATCTAATTACAGGATATTGAAAGAGCAAACAAACGAG
Source organism: Bretschneidera sinensis (assembly GCA_023935145.1). NCBI lineage: Eukaryota > Viridiplantae > Streptophyta > Magnoliopsida > Brassicales > Akaniaceae > Bretschneidera > Bretschneidera sinensis. The sequence goes on from CM043697.1 coordinate 116,506,633, forward strand.
AAAGAGAGTAGATGGAGAACGAGAGCGGGAGCAAACAAACGAGATACTTGAGACTTACCTGATGAGTGGTTGTGGCTGGGACGTCGGCGAGAGGTGAGGATTGTCAGAACCGTAGAGAGAGAGGGGCAGACGGCGCTGAGTTGAGATGAGACTAGAGCTTGTTGATTGATGTGTGGATTGTGATAAAATGTATAAGACTTCCTTCAACTTTAGTTTTAATTTATCTAGAGAAAATGAAAATTTAGTTAATACACATACAATTTGCAAAGAAATAAGCAAATTGTCAAATTGGATCATTGTGAGACTTGATTCTTTTGATTTATAAGTTATGAGTTCGAATATTTCTTTTAATAATTCTTTATATATATATAACCAAATTTATCAGATAAACGGGTTAAAACCAAAACTTAGCAAAAACCGTTGAAACAGCACCAATACCGTTTAATTTTTTTCAAACTCGCCTAAGGGGAACCCATGAAATCCTGTGAACTTGGTCACACTGAAAAATTATTCTATGTACCCGTTCCAAAATTCTCTTGGATGAGATGCACCCCGTACACATCTCATTCTTCAAACACAATGACAGATTCACAAGAAAAAGAAAATAGTACTGTGTCATGCATCTGATGCGCGATCAAAGGTGCCTTTCATCGTCACCATCTGATGACAGAAATGGATAGAGAAGCAGAACCATTTTTCTGATGATGAAACGTAACTTTGATAAAAAAATTCCCATGAAAAAAGAGGCAGGAATATCTCCTAATGCGCCAAACAATTTCTCCGAGATTTCATATAGTTGTGTAGCAAATCAATGACACATAACTACAATAAATTTTAGCCCAATAGCAATTTAACTCAGCAATCATCTTTAAATAGACTAATCAAAAGCACCTAACAGAAGCCTTGGTCAATGTTACCTCAGACATCAACCCGTTTTTACCTATTTACGCCAACTTTTAAACATGTAAAAGCCTGCCTTACAATCAATCAGTTATCTGATGAGCAACCAGAGGGGAAAAAGAACTAAGGTCAACCTCGCAAGATAATTACAGCACTGGTTCTTTTCCAGTGAGGAAAAATTTATAGTCATAACCCATGGCAACAACAAAATAGCTTGCCAAAGATTTCAGCTCTTACAATACTAAACCTTCACGAAAAGGATACTTAAAACTGGCAATAGAAAATCAACTTACTTCAGCCAGAACTAATCCCATGTCAATGCGGAACATACAACTCGGGTCAAATTTCAGGGACGCACAGCAGCATTAGCAGCTAGGTTGTCATTTTGCACCTGACGAACAAACTGGCCCTTCACTCGAGGACGCTGCTCTGCCAGTCTTTTCCTGGTTTGATATCGAACCTGTGTAAAATATAATTCCATTAAATAATTGAATACACCTGGCATATATTGGTCAATTCGGGATTTTATTATTCTCATGTGCAACTCGAAGGTGCTATATCATTCTAAGCAGCTGACATGGTAAGTCTCTGAATCTAGGTTCATGGGATCTGAGAAACATTTCAAAACTGGAGCTCCAAGCTAGAAACTATTATTAGATTTAGCAATAGTAAGAAAATTACTATAGGAATAAGAATTGTTGGAATAACAAAAATCGAGAAGGAAATGAAAATAATGACAGTTAAATAGAACCCATCAAAATGAGGTGCACACCAACATTTCAATAGTTAGGATAATAAATAAGCGCCAATGTGATAAGGTACGCAATGTGCAGCCATGGATGGAGTGACCCCAACCCAATTTAGCTGCACGATCATATGAATGTCTGTAGAGTAATGCTATTTGAATCCCCAAATTATATCCTCTCTTTTTCACCACCACCTTAAAACAAAGTTATTACATCTTAATACAATCAATAATTCACCCTCCAGTAACCTAACGACACGTGGACAACTTCCCTCTAATGACCGGACGACACGTGGCCACACTAGTAATTCACCCTTCAATAGCCTAATGACACGTGGGCAACTCCCCTCCAATGACCGGACGACACGTAGGCGCGCAGTTGACGAAACCGTCGTCACTCACACTCCCCCACACAGAAGTGTAAGTTTGATTGCAGGGATTGAGCCATCTCTGAACACACGACAAGACCCTTTGCCAGAGAAGCGAGATCTCAAGAAACGTACCATCTCGGGCACGTGGCCAACTTGCCTCTGAACCACTATAAAAGGCCCAAGGTATGAGAATTCAACCTTCACCTTCAATTTTCAAGCTTATCATTGATAACACTAGCATCCCAGCTCATATTCTCCCAAAAACCTTGCACTAACATTGACATCGGAAAGTCTTCGGAGGCACCACCCCCTCTTCTCCGACGACTCTTTAGTTCAACTTTTTTTCTCTTGTGCAGACCAGTGAATATCAGACCTCTAGCTCAGCAGTAGAAATTCGACATCAACAAATTGGCGCCGTCCGTGGGAACTACCAAATATCTCGCTAAATAGTAGAAGTGAAGAAATCCAAAGAACTCATATGTTGCCATGACGCCTAAAAACACCACCAGGAACACCGGCAAGCAAGTCGCTGGGACCAACGCCGCACCCACACAAAACAGTGCCCATAGCCAGCAGTCCAGCTCGAGGTTCCCTGCTATGTCCGAGCATAGGACCTTTGGCTGCGACCCACGGACCCTTCCGGGAGCACAACACCCTCACTACACGGAGGTCAACCCTCCTGAAAATTTCCCAATGATTCAAGTACAGTTTCTGGAGCTCTCTCGCCTGGTGATGGACCTGGCCGTCGAGGTCGACGACCCTCACCCCCATCTCATCGCCATGCCCCCAGACAAGCTAGTCCTTTTAGTCACGGGCTCCCCATCGACAACCGTTCCACGGCAAAGTCTTCACCACCTGACACCAATAAATCCAAAAGAGGCTTCTCCTCCAGAAGCATCCGCAGCCTAGACAAACGGATCGAGGAAATGGAAGAAAAATGTCGAAGTCATAGCGTCCTGGATGAACTCAACGTCCAGGACCCATCATTCACGCAGGAAGTCCTTGAGGCCCCACTCCTGCCGAATTTCCGAATGCCGCAAGTCAAGCCCTATGACGGCTCAGTGGATCCCTTAAATCACCTCCAGCATTATAAGACCACCATGATGCTCCATCGACACTCCGACTCGGTCATGTGCTGCATGTTTCCCCTAACACTCGAAAAGGCTGCCAACACGTGGTATTCCCGCTATTCCAGTTATTCAAGTGCAGTTTCTGGAGCGCTCTCGCCTGGTGATAGACCTGGCCGCCGAGGTCCAGAGAGAGGGTCGATGGCCCCCACCCCCATCTCCTCGCCACACCCCCAGACAAGCTAGTCCTCCTAGTCATGGGTTCCCCATCGACAACCGTTCTACGATAGAATCATCACCACCTCACACCAATAAATCCAGAAGAGGCTCCTCCTCCAGAAGCAACCACGGCCTAGACAGACGAATGGAGGAAATGGAAGAAAAAATCAATGAAGTATTTAAATGCCTAAGTCATAGCGTCCTAGATGAACTCAACATCCAGGACCCACCATTCACGCAGGAAGTCCTCAAGGCCCCACTCTCGCTGAATTTTCGAATGCCACAAGTCAAGCCCTATGACGGCTCAGCGGATCCCTTAAATCACCTCCAGCATTATAAGACCACCACACTCCGACCCGATCATGTACCGTGCGTTTCCCTTAGCCCGATCATGTACCGTCGTCACTCACACTCCCCCATACAAAAGTGTAAGCGTGATTGCAAGGATTGAGTTGTCCCTGAACACGCGACAAGACCCTTCGCCGGAGGAGCAGGATCTCAAGGATTGCACGCACATGGCCAACTTGCCTTTGAACCACTATAAAAGGCCCAATGTATGAGAATTCAACCTTCACCTTCAATTTTCAAGCTTATCATTGAGAACACTAGCATCCCAGCTCCCATTCTCCCCAAAACCTTGCACTAAAATTGGCATCAGAGAGTCCTCGGAGGCACCACTCCCCTTTTCTCCGACGATTCTTTAGTTCACCTTTTTTCCCCTTGTGCAGACCAGTGACCTCCAGCTCAGTAGCAGAAATCCGGCATCAGCACATCCAAAATTAGATGAAAAACAAATCCTTAGATAAATTAAGATAGGGAAGGAGAAACAACGATAGAGAACTAGAAAGAAATGCAAATTGTGCTCTAATTTCCACCATTCATCAAGTTCTACCTTCATTGGTCAAAGTTATGAGTGCATTGTCCGTTTTATTAGTAAGGTATCATGAGTTTTTAATTCACGATCCTGTGAGTTACTAGCACACTGTCCAAGACAATAAAAAAGGGAGGTTTATTTAAGGGGTTGGAATTGCATTACGCGTGTCCGGACACAACCAACAGTTTCATATTCAAGCTTTCTACATCCACCATCAAATTAAATATTACTATAAAAATAATAACTGTATTATATAACAATACCTTTTTCTCATAGCATCGATCTTTCCGCTTCAGTCTGAACTTTGTTAGAGCTGCTTCCCTTTGGCTGGAGTGATGAGAATCCATCCCTTTGAATCCATCATGGATGAAGAGACTCCTGTCATTTAAAATCTCTGGGGCTGTGACCTTCTCAATTGCTGCTGCTGAAGTGGCATTCCCATCACTCCTGCAGGTGCCTCCATATGCACTGCTGTTATCATGACTTACAACATCATCACATAAACTAGTGCATGTACTGTGCCCAGCAGCAGGGGAACCATGCTTCAGTTCCTTGACAGGTTCTATATTGCTCTGCTCATACGCAGTTTGGTCAATAGAATAATCTACAGTTTCATCACACTGGTGGCAACCTTGTTCTGAGTCATGGATATCAGGATTGGAATGAACCGAGGTGCCCATAGAAAAGGGAGAAAGTTCTTGCAGGCAGGCTGGTTTGGGATTCCATGCATGTGGAGGTAAACCTAATTGGGAATAGAATATGGGTGACAAAACCTGACTGTATCTGGCACAAATATTATCAAACCTCACCCCTGGAACAGGAATCAGCCCAAGTTGGGGGCATTCATACGTTTGCTCAACTTGTCCAGATTGACCAATGACATGAGAGGTCATATTTTCGTGACTGTTGCTCAGTTCGGCACCATGCAATTGAGAAGTACAAATACTATCTTGAGAGAGTTGACTGGACAACAGTTCATGTGGTTTTTTTGCTCTCTCCTTCAATTCAGTACAATTACTGGCCAGTGCTGGGAAGAAGGGTTTCAACGACTGGCTATTATTATACCTGCAGACAGGTATTGGGATCCATCAGAAATTCAGAGCAACACAGCATTCCAATAAAGTTTGGTAAGCATACCGAATTATCTCCTATTCTTATTTTATTTTTTTATGGATATAACTAAGTATATTAGATTCAACAGTTTTGGTTATTTTCATATTAATTTTTTCTTTCGCATGAAAAAAAAATCCTTGAAAATCAGTTCCTTTTGTTTTGGTCCAGAAACCCAGATAGTTGATAAAACTTACAGAAAATGCTGTGTCAAAATCATATGATTAAGTAAGTGATCTGAAAATACTTATATTCATCATTTGGGTTATTTCTCAGTGAGTAGAACAGAAGGAAAAGTCTTCCATGCATAAAGAAAGTTCAAAATACTACAAGATCGATAAAGATAAATAGCAAAACGAAAATAAAAACAATCGCACAAAAGAAAGGCGCAATATTTTCTAGGTTCGGCTTGAGAGGCCTACGTCCACGGGCAGAACAGAGAACAATTCACTATCAAAAGATGAAGAGTACAAAGTCTCTTGGTTCTCCAAAACCCTAGCAATGCCATTATATATAGACTACAAAATAGGTCAAAAAATATTACAAGACATATCAACAAGATACTCGATGTATTTAAGCAAAAATCTCAAATGATTTTTCGAAGCACTGGTAAGGTGACAATTTCTGTCTTCCCACCAAAAAAGTTGCGGAGCATTTGGTGACAAACGTCACTACAACCACTCAACCATAATAATCAGATATGCCACCACCATTGCTTCCAACCCCCGACACAACTGCTGCCACCATCAACAATACATACATGTCTATTTTTATTTTTCTGTGATAACATCTATATTAAATAAGTGTTCATCAACCATGAGTTTTTTACATGGTAGAGAAAGGAAAACTGAAACAGAGAAGGAAAAATAGAAAAAAAAATATTTTACTTCTCAAATGATGTTCAAGGAAAAAAAACATTCGATTATGTTCAAACATCTTTAAATCAAGTTTTGATGATACAGTATATTACCAAGAAAAATAGATAATATATAACTTACCATGAAAAGGTTGAGGCATTAGAATGGTTAAGCATATGCCTTTCATTATCCACTTGATCCTTTGAGGCACTTGGACAAAATCTTCTCAAGGAAAGTTCCAGCTGTGGAGCAAATTCTAACTTGTCCATGCCATCATTGAAACTAGAATGTCGATAAGAGCAGTTTGAGTGATTATCGAATGCACCAATCAAGTCAATAGCCCCATTAGAAGGGTCAACCCGTTCATCATCGCAGCCATGAATCCCAATAGATACATTAGCACTTATACCAACATTTTCTGGTCCCATACCTTCATCTTGAGGCATTGCTTTAACACAAGCATGGCCTTCTTCCAGTCTCAAGGCAGTTGATCTATAAGCTTGACTGCAAGGTGCAACCTTTGATCCTAATCTATTCAACTTTTCTGGGAAAAAATAGCTTGTCAAATGTCCCTACTGCTAATACTAGAGAAACAGGAGAAACTTCTTTCATTTAGTCATTATAAATGAGAGAACGTAAAAAGAAGAATATGGTAATATAATATACCTCCAGTTTCACTCTCAGGCATAACTGAATCTTCATTCGATTTGACATGCTCTTCATGCTTCCATAGATTGGTATTGCTCAAATTGGAAATCCTACTCCTGCACTGTAGCTGAGAAAGACCCTGCATATTTTGCATGTATGCACTCTCAGCTTCCAAGTAAGGCGTTGTACAAGAGCTCTGCACAAAGAGGTGGTAAAACATGCAGGTCTCCATGTGAAACTTAATGAAGCCAACCTAATCTGGAAGAATAAATTTTCCTCATGCTGTAAGTGGCTTCATGCATTGTATGATGAATCCTAGGTACATGTTAAGTGCTTTTCATGTAGATTTTGCAAACAATGTGCCAGATAAAGGGAAATAATAGATTTTAAGCAATACTAAACCAGTTAAAATGGCAACACAATCAATTATGAGCTCTCTTGGCTGTGCCACATTCAGAGGAGACTGACATCTGACAAATTAACTGATGTTAGCATAAATATATGCAAAACCATCTATATCTCTCAAAGCATATAAAAAAGGTTATTCAATAAGAAAAAAAATGGCATATATCTAAAACTGTGACACCGAGATGAGTTGATGCTTTTTCGATAAGTATCGAAATGAGATATACCTGGACATCACTCCATTTCTCAGAAGATTCCTTCATTTTCTGTGTAGAAGTTGCATAGTCACCTGAATGATTGCTTGCTGTATTGTTTTCAGAAGTGACTTCAACTTTAGGCTGTGTGATGGGTAAGTTCTGATGCATATGTTCACCATTTAGCTGATTAAAAGCAAAGAAGGAAAAATAGTTTCATTTTAAGTTATTTGCTTAAACTGAGCCAACAAATAAAACAAATCCAGCAAAGTTTCAAAACACAATGTGAAAAGATGAGCCTACTGAGAGCCTTCTCCAAACATGCTGCCAGAGATTCCTCAGCTCATTCTTCCTAACAGGCTTAATGAGAAAATCAGCTGCACCTTTTAACATGCACTTCAAAACCATGCTAATTGAATCATGTGATGACATCACTGTATGGTATTGACAAAATGGTAGTATTTTTAGTTCATATCCAATTGCAGACCAAGATAATAAAGATGAAATAGATACATTCAAGTCAAAGAAATATACTTATAACAGGGATATTTTTGCATGCGTCACGCTCCATTACTAAAGTGAGGAGTGCAAAGCCAGAGATCGATGGCAACTCCACTTCAGTCAATACGAGGTCTATGTTATGTGGTCGACCTTTCAAAGCCTCCAATGCCTTTAAACCATCAGGAACAGCAGCAACTGCTTGCAAAAACACAATTTCTGATCAGCTATAGGACTGTGAATCCTAGTATATGAAGATTTCACACCTTCCATAGATTTTCTTAAAGCAAATTAACATATGAAATGGAGTTTGATGTTCTAAGACATTATATCTTGGAGAAATGAAGAATAAATGTAACTCCCAAAAGAACAAACTATGGCACATAAACACCAAGAAGCAATTCATATATTCCTCCAGTTAACGAGAGACCTTCACACAGATACTTCAGTTTTAAACATTACTGTAAGTTTAATTATATTTGCTCAGGGTGTTTTTCTCCCCATACGTCCCCCTTGTATACAAGTAATTTAAAGTATTACAAACACCATGTGGGAGATAATGAATGCATGAGGAGAAGGTTTTCCCGTCAAGAATAATAGAAACAATAGCATGATCTACTTGACCTACCACCTAGACTGCTTCATTGACCAACAGTGAAAATGAAAACCAATATTACCACGAGTTAGCATATCAGCTGAATGTGCAGGGAAGGCAAAGCCAGACAACCAGGTCCAATTACTGCAATGAGGTGACAAAGTGAGGAGTCACCAGCAATTAGAGGCAATGGAATACTTTTCATCTTCACAAGAGAGTTCCAAAACCAGATGTCGAGAAATATGTGGTGGTTGCATGATTGAGACAGAGATGAAAAGTATCAGCAAGCAATAAAAAGAGAAATGCTTGGACATGGGTTAGAAGATCTCTAATTTGGACAAAACTTTGACGGATTGAGCTGCCTAGCGGACTCGTTCTCTATTGCCATGGATCTAGTGTCGGAAGCATTTTTATCAAATCTCCCGGTAAATAAGTTGAACCCACTGAAGCACATTAATAAATTAAGAGATGGATGACAAGCTGTGAAAAGTTTATATCATGTAGTTCACAAGGCACCAGATAAAAAATGAAATGCCTATGGATGGAGGATGGCATTCGAGACTAAGGCTATGACTGGTAGCAGAGAAATGTGAGATGAAAAAAAAATGAGCAGAAAAGTGCTTTTTTCTTTCCTCCCTCTCCCTCCTCGTCTCTGCCAATCATGGCATAAATAATTCAAGTGTCGTCTGGTTCTTATGGGATTTACCCTTTTTCTTTGCCTTTTGTCCTTTGGACCAACGACCACTTCATTAGGCAATGAAAGTAACCCAGGTGTATGAATATGTATCGACTAACCAGGATAAATCTCACAGCAGGGAGCTTCAAGAAGATAAAAAGAGCTATGAGTACTAAAAGTCTAAAACGCATAAATTATAGCATCCAATATTTTGGCCAAGTACTTGGAGGTTTCAAGTGATCACAAAGTGAATGAGGATTAAGGAAAGGTTGGTTATGCTCTCCATCTTTCTTCTTCTTTTCCTTTCCCCTCAACTAAGGCTACGAATCTGATTCCAAGCAAAACCCTTTTCCAATAACAGATTTAGTATCATTATCAGTCGTTGCTTTTCAGCCATACCATACCATTCCCTGGATGGGGTGGTCAATTTAAACAGAGCACAAACTAGACTTCTTCTGCAAGAAAGTATCCAAAATTCCATATTATCCACTAATCTTCAATTCTTAAGCAAAAATATTAATCAAACAATAAAACCCTCTAAAATCGATAACAAATATATACAAATTACCAAGTCAACATTACTGAAACCTCCAAAATCCTCTCTTGAAATTACAGTCTAATGAACAAAACGAGCCCATAATAAAACAAGCAAAATGAAGAACAAGAAGAAACTAATAATCAGACTTAAGTAACTGACCTCTATAACCACATTTACGAAGAAACGCAGCTATAATCTGGCGAGTCGAATCATCAGCTTCAACCAAAAGAACCCTAAGCACCATCCTCGGCAAAGACCTCTCCCACCTAACTACCTCTGATGATCCATCTTTCTCCTTCTCGGTCCCAAGCTCCACCTCCATACCTTACTCGCTACTCACTACCACTTCACCCATTCTCAAACACCCTATACCGAAAAACAAAGAGCAAAACCAAAGAAAACAGAAACAAAAATCACAAAGCACAAAACCGAGTTTCTTGGACTCAGGAAGTGAAAGACCAGAAGAAGCAAAGCAGACTGAGCAAAAAGATGTTTTTGGGAGTAAAATTATCCAGTTAGCATCATCCTTTACCAAATATAGTTTTTTTATCCGATAAAAGGAAAATATCTTACTAATTGAGACTTGACTCTTGACTCTTGAGAGAGAACTAAAAAAAGGCCTCAATTTGATATCCCAACTTTCCCTCTCAACCGCGAAAAACGCATAAAATATATTCTGGGAGATGAAAGACTTTCACTCTCTTCTCCTTTGATAGCAATCAAAAGGTGGGCCGCCATTGGCGTCTTGTTGGCAAACCTGACGTGGCTTCATTTGGGCCACTGCTTTTTATTTTTTCGTGTAGGGGTGGTAGTGCGGCTACTGCCCTGGTGTCGTGGTGGTGACTATTTGTCAACCTATGGGGCCCTGCACACGACACGTGGTTGAGCAACGGTCAGGTTCATGGCACGGGAGAGGCAGCAATTTTTTTCTTTTGAAGTATTTATATGGTGAAAAATTATATGGATTAGTAATGAGTGCGATCTTAATAATAGACCTTTTTTTTCTCGAAGAAAGGATATTGCGATATGACCGCCACATGGCATCGGCTCACCACCATTGAGATCTCATGGTAAAGAGAAGCGACACGTGGTCTAATAAATTCCCCCTTGTTTTTTTCTTTTTCTTCTGATTTGTCTGGTGTTTGTGGCTTTGAACTGCGTCGTGACTTTTGTTAGTGTTGAACGAACTCAACCAAATGACTGGCTAATTTTTTTTGATTATTTTTTTAAAAATTTATATCTATATGCGGGGTTAGGTTAATAGATGATTTAAATAGAACATTGTATTTTCGTTTCAGAATGTTTCAATTTATTTTGATCATTTCAATCAATATATTTTGTTTTGATTATAACAATATGTTTGATTTATTTGTGGTTTTTTGTGTTTTAAAAAGTAGTTTAAAAATTTCTCTATTATCTTTTTTATATTAATTTATTAGAGGTTTAAAGATTTCTTATCATTTTCATTTTTTTATTAAAATAAAAATTTCAATCACCGTCTTTTTCTTCTCAAGCTTTCGTCTTTTTTCCATCTGTTTCTTCTTGGAGACTTCTTTTTTCATTTTATGTATATTTTACTTATTAAATACCTCCCCTAATTTAAAGAGGCTAGAGAAATAGTAAAACCAATGTTGGGTCAAGAAATTTTTTTATAGTTAAATTAGAAATAAAAAGGAATTGCAGAATAGGAAAGTTCTTTTTTTTTATTATTTGAAAGCAAAATAGTGAAAGGAACAAATAAAAAAGTATTCATTGTTTTGATTTGACATATCACTGATTTTTTCTGTTTTCTCCTATTTTTATGTCTGTCCTAGCTTGCAAACGTTTTGATTGATCATATTACTAGATTTCTAACAACTTTGATTTGGCATCTCTAAAGAATGCATCTGAACTTGAATCTATCAATTGCTTAATATGATTCATTGGAGGAAGATTGAAACCAAATGTATCTTTTATTTTAGATTTATCTCATTTTGTCTCTTAGCTCTGTAATTTTTGCTCAATGATGTGGATAGGGTCGGATCGGGTGTCGATAATTCATCGTGGGTCATGGATTAAATGTGTACGAGTGAAAAAGACTTGATTTTAAACGGGTTAACTTTTTCACATTCAAAACCCAACTCACATTTCATAGGTGAACCCAAGTAACTTATTAAAAAATCATTAATACTGAATAAAACAAATATTTTTTTAAAGCAAAAACAATATAGTCTATCCAATATACTCCAATAGCTATGCAACCGTCACTACAAGATAAAAGGTTAACATCGACGTTTTTTTTAGCATATTTCGACGCTTTAAAGTGCCACAATATACAATACTGGCGTTTATGGTAAGTGTCGGTATGTGTGGTGTTGAAGTGCCAGTATCGACACTTAAAGAAATCGCCGAAATATGCATTTTTAGCGCCGGTATATTTCGGCATTTTCAAGCACCGTAATATACCGGCTCTTAGCTGCTCTGCTGCGGTGCTTAGAAGCGCCGAAATATTCCGGGCAATTATGCGTATTACAACACTTTTAAGCGCCGTAAACGACACTTTTAAGCGCCACAATATGATAGGTTAAATCACCAATATACCTGCTTTGTGTTTTTACATTATTTTGGGTTTAATATCAACACGAATACCCATGTTCTTTCAATATATAAAATGTACCATCAAATTTGTAAAATTTCAAATGTTTTTCAATATATAAAATGTACCATCAAATCCATAAAAAAATCAAATGTCAATACAAAAATCATTTTATTTACACAAAAAACAATCATAGTTAACATATAAAATTCATACAAAACAAAGTAATGGAATAGTTTCAAGAAAATTATTTTACCATTACACTTGAAATCAATTATTAGGTCCTCTATTAACCAACTGCTGTAGTAAAAACTTTAGTTCATCAACTTGGGATTACATATTGTTCATTTGATCATCGTGCTTTGTTGTTATTTCTTGAATCTAATGCGCATACTGTTGATTGTTTTCTTCTATTTGTGCTCTCAAACTATTTATCTCTTCAGCATAAGCCCCACTGTATCCCATATCATTCCTAATTTGAGCTGAAAGTCCATACACGGCAGAGGGTGTAACTCCAAACCCTTGACCTCGGACACGACCAGAACTCTCTTCACCCATAAGCTCGGTGAAGAGTTCATTTTGTAGTTGTAAATTATTGTTAGCATAAGAAGATTCTGAAGCAGCAACAAGTTCCGTCACACGAGCTTCAACAGTTACCTACAATTACGAAATAACAAAGATTAAACTCCCCTGAAGATTATGCAGCGAAAGATACATAAAAGAAAAGTTGCTTATCAGATTTTAGAGAAAAACGAGCAGATTTTCCCCTATATTTCCATTAAACCTCCTGCAAATGAAAAACAAAAATACAGTCCAAACAAAATAAACCAAACAGTGATCTAAGTTTCAACTAGTTAATTGAGTGCACACTTTCAAGTTTCTTCAGTTTTCCACATTATTCAATACTTTCACTAGCATGAATAAGCAGCGTAGTGGTTGAGATTGAGAATTAAATGGTTATATTTTTATAAGATAGTAGCAACCATCAACAAAAGGCAGCATAAATTAATCTATGCTATGCAGTGGTGAAGTGAATCTCTTGGAAAAATATGGGGTATTAAACAAAGTCTAGCCAAGTAAGGGAACTTTTCAACCCTCAAACATCTGTTTATGAGCTTTTAAAATAAGACATAAACACTTAAGATGGCTAAGTAATATTCTTGTGAATAATCCAATATATCTACTAGAGCAAATCAACCAAGAATCCACATTTAGTAGTTTTTTAATTAACAGACTAATAGATTATCAAGAAACAATAAATCAACTGTTTCCCCCTAGTTAAAATTTCACTAAGGCATTCATAAGACAAGAATCCTTTGAGCATTAGGCTATATTAAGCATGAATAGAGAACCACATAGCCAATCACAACTAGATGGCCATGTTAAAAAGTTTGGAAATATAGCAACTGGTAAATAATGAAGAGAAATCACCCAAACCATGCCTATGTCCGAGTAAGTGATTACAATATAGAACACTGCTGAATCTTTCCATCCCCACCCCTCTCCCAAACATTGCATGATAGTTTGATGATGCACTAGTACTTCTGGTTTCATTAAAAATAAAATAAAATGTTCTTTCAACACAGCATAACAAGGTCTAAGCACAACCTAAAGGAGAAAATTTCAAAATCTTTTTACTCACATCATAATATAGTTATTAGTTCATTAGCATTTTGAAATGATTTAAATTAAGAGAAACAATAATTCTTTAACAATGGTGTCAGAAGTTTCAAACTTTAAAGGAGTTTGTAAAGGGTGTCAACTAAGAAAGATGCAATGACTGCCATTTCCTTTAGACATTCACTAACAAGTCAAATTAAAGACTAACCCTTACCACAAATTATCGTGATGCTTCATCAATAAAAGTTTCATCCTTGCGTTTATGAGTTTCAGCAAAAAACTCTACGCACCCGGGCTTATTTCCATGTTTCATCTCCTACCATTTATGAAAAGAGTTCAAACAGTGACTCAATGTGCTACATCTCAAATGAAAGATTGAATGAATGAAGCAAAATCAACTCATATATTCATCCTGTCTTCTAGCAAATCTCTTTGATCCGGTCGTGTGAGGACATTGTTGTCTTTCACCTGCTGCTGTCCCTATAGTATAATATTTCTGCACCAACAATAAACCAATTGAATAATAAGTCATTAAAAGAAAATAGAAACAATGAGAATTCAAATGAACATAATTATGAAAAAACAACCTCACTTTGCTCAGAAAACTAGTAGTTCACCAGTTGTATCCATTGGTCTTGATCTACTCCTTTTAGAACATTATTGCTCAAAACTTGTTGTTTTGTTTTGTTCCTCACGTGGTCTCTTTTAAGCACATATATGTAGTCCTTCCATTTTTTCCCAATCATTCTCAATAAAATTTTGTCGATCACCTCAATCATAGGATAATGGAACTTCCTCTACCACAAAAAAAGGAAATCGATATCAAATAAGCATTTTTTGTGTTAGGGATTATATGTATGTACAACACCACAAACAAAAAAAGAAGGAAGAAAACCCGAAATTAAAGTTGTTGTTATTTACTCGAATCAATAAAACAATGTCTTTCTTGTAGTTAGAAGGCACCTTCTTCCAATCCGTGTAACCAGACGGACAAAGATTTCCTCTCTTTGCAACTTTGCCCAACCAACTACTTAATATTTGACCACCTTTTTTAATAGGTTGATTACTGCATTGAAGTGGACAACAATTTTTTCCCCACGTTCCAGGGACCACACTTGTGAGGTTCGCAGGACACGTGTTTGCTTTCTCACCCTCCCTTCAGAATCTATACATTGAAAACATAAATTTTATAATTAGTATAACAATGTGATATCAAAGTAGTTATAAAGAGAATGTATTATGATACAAAAATTACCAATTATCTCATATTGTTCATTATCATTGTTTTGACTTTCTGTTGTTTTTGGCTCGGTCTCAGAATCAGTTTGCGAGTCATGATCATCATCAAGGTGATACTCATGCTCATGGTCAATATCTTCTTGATAGTGTGAAGACCCAACTAGAGACTTTAACATGTTATCTTTGACTGAGAGAGTAATATATTTTGACCTAAACATCTTGCAATCTGTATACATAAAAACATAAAAACGATTATATCACACACTATTAAAAATGTATTAAAAGTTAACAAGAATTAGAAGAACCACACCTGAAAGATAGGAATGGTCAATGGCTCGCGGCAAATGCAGCAATCAATAACTTCTGATTTTATGGGACTATCCATTTTTTCCACAGATCAGTGGATGAATAACTTTGTGTACTCTACTTAGGATAAAAATAAGTACATGATTATTTTGATTCTAAATACGATTTAGAATACAAACCTTAAGGACTAGTTGATGCAGGAAGCACTTCAGAGTACCTGTGAACAAATGAACAAATAAGTGTTTTAAATAGGATTTAAATAACAAGCAATAATCAATCATATAACTAAAACATAAATTTATGATATTTTGAAGTAACATTCCACAAACTATAGGCAAAAAAGTTCACGACTCTTGAATTGTGTGAGACAAAGCAATAGTAACCCGAAAGAATACAATAAAACATTACAAATCTCATTGAAACACATGTGCATCACATAAATACACATCCAAATACAAGTACATGGAAATGCACATATAACTAATTGGTATCTTTGTTAATGTCCATCCTAGCCCAAGTTGAGATACAATCTAATTGATCGTCTACCAATATATTAGAAAACATGCACTGATTGTAAGTGTCATCATCCTCTTCCTGCGTTTCCCCCCCATTTCATATAGGTCCCTTGGCTTTGTGATCATAACATGATACCATTCCTTCATTGTTGGGTCTTGCACATAAAACACTTGTTTCACTTGAGATGAAATAACGAACGGTTCATCCTTCAATAACTGACCAGTGTGTATGAACATATTCAAGTTCATGAGATTGCACCCACTTGCATCTTTCTTTAAACCTCTGGGTGAATTAATATCCACCCAATCACAACAGAACAACATAATCTTAAATGTCCCATAGTAATCCAACTCGATGATATCTTTGAGCACACCATAATACATTTGATCATCCGTTTCAACCATAACTCCCGAATTTTGAGATTGTTTAAACCTTTCATGTTCCTTTGTGTAGAATTTAAAGCCATTGATATTGAATCCATTAAATCTCCTAACAACATTATTCAGACCTCGAGCAAAGGCAATTATTTCATCTGAATAATTGTTATCCACCATTCATGGCACCTAAACATTTTCCAACAATTAATATTAGACAACATCAGTCAATGTTTTATTGAAAACACTTATAACATTCGAAGACAATTGATATTATGTCTAACTTGTCTCATAAGCCATGAGAGAAATTTCTCAACCAACCATATTTGTTCGAGACTTTGTATTGGTTGATTGAAATGGTTGGTTAGTCTTTGAGCAGCCAAAAATTCGCTGCAATTATTGATGTTTTTATCTAACTATTAGCCATTACAAGGATAACAAAAGATAATAAGTACTCAATTTAAACACATGATTACTAAGTTCTTTTATTGATACTAGCCTACGAAGGTCAAAAAGTTTATCATTATGGAGCAACATATAACAATGTACTTGAGCCAATGACATGTCATCGAGCTCAACTTACAATCTTTCCCATTATCTGTCCACCTGAGGAAAACATGTATTCATTCAGATAATTTACAGTTTTATTGTTCCTTTGGGGACAGTTGAATTTTGTCTCTACACATTTGAAGTATTGTGAGTAATATGTTAGACACTCTTTCCCATTGTACCCTTTGGCAATTGACCGCTCGGGTCGACTTCTATTACGTACGTAAGATTTCAAGCTCACTAAATACCTTGCAAAGCCAAAAAATTAAAGATAAATTTAGTAGCCAATAATATAAAAAAAAGTGCACAAATTAGATTTGAACATCTAACCTCTCAACATGATACATCCACCTGTAGTGTACGGGACCACCAAGTCTAGCCTCGGAGGCTAAGTGAAAGATAAGATGAACCATAATAGTAAAGAAACTCGGAGGGAATATTTTCTCCAAATGACAAAGTGTCAAAGCAACACACGACTCAAATATGTCAAGCTTATGGGGATCAAGGGCTTTAGAGCATAAAGCTTTGAAAAATGATGATAACTCAGAAACATCTGCTACAACATGTCTAGACAAAGATGCTTTTAAAGCAATTGGAAAGATTTTTTGCATCAATATGTGACTGTCATAACTATTTAAGTTTGATAGCTTACGATCCTTTAGGTTGACACATCTCGAGATGTTTGATGCATACCCATTAAGAACTTTAAGATTTGCCAAAACTATCAAGAAATTGTGCTTCTCCTTCGTAGACATAGTGTAGCATGCTGGAGGCAAGTGATCTTTTCCATTAGGAAGAACAACTAAATGGAGGTCTTTCATAATACCAATTTCCTCGAGATCGCGATGTGCCTTTTTATTATCTTTAATCTTACCATCTATATTCAATATTGTTCCAATCAAATTATCACATACATTCTTCTCTATATGCATCACATCTAAATTATGACGCAATAGATTGTCTTTCCAATAAGGTAACTGAAAAAAATGCTTTTTTTTTTTTCACAATGTATCTACAACTCCCTCATCCATGAGAAGATCCTCATTATCAACATTTTCTAGGAAATCATCCGCACCTTCAAAAAGGTTATCAACTTCATCCACTAGTACTTGCTCCGTAGAGGTACCAACATCCTCTCTTGCCCTCTTCTTAGAAGGCTTCGAAGTTTTACCATAGATATAGTTTCCACCCTCTAATTGTCTTAAAACATCGTGTCCAGACGGTGGAACAGGAGCAGATCCCAACTCTATGGTGCCATCAAACTGATCTTTTTGAAAACGAAACTCACGGTTTTCTGCTAACCATCGATGATAACCCATATAGCAAAACTTTCCCCCGTGCTTTAACCATATAGAATACGTAGAGTCCCCACAACATAGACAAGTAACCTGCCCCTTGGTGCTCCAACCAGATAAGTTTGCATATGCTGGAAAATCATTAATGGTCCAAAGAAGAGAAGCGCGCAGCTTAAAGCTTTGATTGGTGGACACATCAAACGCATCAACACCATCCCATAATTGTTTCAGCTCTTCCATTAGAGGTTACAAAAAGATATCAATATCATTACCGGGGCTTCTCTCACCCGGAATCACCATTAAAAGGATGAATGATGCTTGCTTCATGCAAAGCCACAGTGGTAAGTTGTATGGGACCAAAAGAACGAGCCATGTGCTATAAGTTGAACTCATTGTTCGAAAGAGATTGAACCCGTCACTAGCTATGCCAAGCCTAACACTACGAGAATCAGCTACAAAATCGAGATACAAAGTATCAAATTCATTCCATGCTAATCCATCTGTCGAGTGTCTTAAAATCCCATCCTTTGTCCGATCTTTATCATGCCATCTCATCAACAAAGCCGTTTTAGATGACATATATATCCTCTTCAGTCTCGGTATTAACGAAAAATAATGCAATACTTTAGCTAGCTTTTTCTTTTTAAATTGATCATCCATCTCATTCAATGGATCCTCATCATCAGCATTGTTTTTAACCCACCGTGGCACACCACACGCATGACAAAATTCATCATTTATATGCTCACTCTAATACAGTGTGCAGTCATTAGGACAAACATGAATCTTCTCATAGCTAAGACCCAATCCTTTGATAATCTTGATGGCTTCATAATAATTTGATGGCAATGGAGCACACATTGAAAATGACATATTGATAAACTCAAGCAACATAGTAAGAGATTTACCAGACCACCCATTCAAACATTTGAGGTGTAGTAGATATAACATAAAACTTAACTTTGTGAAATTCTGACAACCCGGATAAAGTTCATCATCATAATCTTTCATCAAATTGCGATATTGAGTCATCTCATCAATAGTAGAACGAACTGGATGTTCAACGTGTGAAAGATCACCATACTTATTGAACTCAAACACACCATGAGCCTGTTGCTCTTCACCATGCTCATTTGAAGATCCCACTTCGATTCCTAAACTTAATGGTTCATTGTTTGAGTTTTCACAAGTAACCTCGAAGGCACCTCAGAGCAAACCCAACACGCCATCTTGTCTCATGAAGCCAACTGGAACAGTAGTGGGTTGTAAACTAGTGTGAGTGTGGTCTATATAAGAGACTTTCTCCCCACGAAAAATCCACTTGGTGTAACCTGGACTAAACCCATTATAAATAGATTCTCCTGAACAACTTCTGGTTCGAATGAAGAACAATTACCACATCTCCTACATGGACAAACAATACTACCACAACCACAAGCTTTCTGACACGCAAATGTAATGAAGTTTGCAACACCATCCATATAGGCTTTACTCGACCTCAGTTTATCTATCCGACTTTTATCTATTTCTAGATGACACCAATAAATTTACCTAAAACAATATTAAGAAATTCAGAATTGACATATTTTTGGCAAAAGAAGGCATAATCACAAATTTATAATCACATGTTAGTACTCCATATATTACAATTGGTCCCATCGAAATTGAGTATTTATTTGTTCTATTGACTTCTCTTTAAATAAAGAGAAATCTTTCTCCTGTGTAGGTGTCGGTGTTGCTCCAGCCCCTATGCTGGTGCCGGTGCTGTACCAGCCCCTGTGCTGTACCAGCCCCTGTGCTGGTGTTGGTGGTGCACCGGAACATATCTGAACAGGATGCAGGCATGAGTTAATTTACAAAAAGGAATTAACAATAACTTAAACTACAAGCTCAACTTCTTTACTTCCTTTAAACTCAGAGGTGGCACACTGTCTTGGAAGAAAGGGATAAGTCAGTACCGCGTCCTATGATTAGAAAACCAGGATGCAAACAATTCTATTTTTGACAGTTTGCAGTCAGAAATTTGGTTGTTGGCAAGCAATATCTATCTATCTCACTTTATAAATCACAAAAATGTTTATTATTGTGAGAGAGGTGTTGGCACTTACAAGCATAGGTTAACCGTTTTAATCCTTTAATTTACTTCATGCTATTATTCAAGAAACATAATGTTTATTATTTAATATTGGCAACAAATGCATGCAAGAAAAAAGGGAGAAGAGTTAACAAAAAAGGCAATAAAAGACATGAAGGTGGTGTAGTCTATGCATTTAAGTGAGAAAAAAAATCATGTAAGACTCTCCATTAAGAAATAAATATTTTTAAACAAGCTGCATAATCGCAATGTACATAACTCTATATATATATATATATATATATATATATATATATATATATAAACAAGCTGCATAATCGCAATGTACATAACTATATATATATATATATATATATATATATATATATATATATATATAGTTATGTACATTGCGATTATGCAGCTTGTTTAAAAATATTTATTTCATATATATATATATTTATTAAAAAACAAGAAAGCAAAAAACAACTAACATCTATCCATGTAAAATGTAAACTAAAAATTAATAAAACGACAACTAATACATAGAAGTAAAACCATTTATTAGGCTCAAATTCAACATTTTAACCAAGAAAAAGCACCTTTATTATGTCATTCAAGCTAAAGTAAATAGACTCATTATTTACTGAGGCGAAGTTAGGAGTTTGGCCGAAATATATGACCTTCGTCACCTATGAATGAGGAGTTCCAAATAACAAAACAATAATGTAAGCCTTCATGACCTATGAAGGAGAGGATCTAGATAATAAAACAAGAATGATCAAATATGAACCTCATCACCATAAAGGAGGGATCCAGGGAAAAAAAAACCAGCATATTACAAGCCAAAAAATAAATAAAAGGCGACTACCATCGACATTAAGCCAAATTTTTTTGTTTATCCATGCAGAAAAATAGAACATCAACTATTATGACTAAGAAGCCATACCTATGAAACCAACCACCAAAAAGATATCAATTCACAACAAATTCACATACTAATGCACTCAAATTGTTTGTTTGTTTTTTAAGAAAACTAATTTCGATAAGCATAAATTAATTACCAGTAAAGTACCCAATTATTCCAGTAGAAATAATAAAGGCCCTGGTTGGCCTGGCTTGGCCTAAAAATAGAAAAACTTCAGCCTATGAAATTTCTAGCGACAAGCACTTTGATAGGTAGGTAGATATTGATCTACCTACCTATGCAAACAGAGAGAAAAAGCTGAGCTAGTGGTAAAACCGTGAGGGAGAGAGAAAGGTAAGAACAAGGGAGAGAACTTGGTCCTATTTTTTTCTTTTGAAGGAAAAAATGAAAAAACAGAACGATAAACATCAGGAATGGAAACTCCCAATAAGCAACAAGAAAAACAATTACAACATTGAGAGCGACAAATCCAGTTTCTGTGCTAGATTAGTTGCGCATAAGCAAATGATGGGTGAATATAGGTAATGAAAGGTAACTACCACACCGTCAAATAAATGGGAAAGAGAGTATGCAAGCAGAGTCCAATCGTTGAAGCAGTCCAATAACTTTTGGTATTTGAAGAACACTTTCCTTGATGAGACTGAGAAATTAAGAAACAATTTCTTGTGCTTTTGTTGCTTTAGATGAAGCAGCAAGAAGATTACGGCGGGGGAGCTAAGGGCGCATGATCTAAATTTTGGGAGAAAAACACGATGCGGTAAGAAACGTGATGCTAATTTATATGTGAAATTTTTTAGTATATTCTGGCACTTTGAAGTGTCGAAGCGCCAGAATATACTCATTTCATATTTCGGCGCTTCAAATATGCAAATGAGCATATTCCGGTGCTTTCAAGTGCCAGAACATGAAATAGGGCATATTTCGGCGCTTTCAAGCGCCGGTATATTGCGGTGTTTTTAAGTGCCGCTTCTAAGCACCGCAATATGTAATAAGATTCGCATATAACGGCGCTTTGAAGCGCCGTTTTATGTTCTTTGAATATTGCGACGCTTCAAGGAAGCACCACAAAAAAAATACTTGCAGTTAATATATTGTAGTGTTTTTATGAAACGCCAGAAATAAAGCGCGGACAAATGTCAATTATCTTACAGTGCTGAGAGTTTTGCTCATATTGAGATCCATCCCTTTTTGATTCATCAACACACTATACAAAAATAAAACCTATCATCATGCAAGACCTTATTCTCCATTTTTTTTTTCTAGGTTTGTGGGGTTAAAAGAACTAGAGATATGAAGCTCTCAAGACAAGACCTTAGTCTCCATTTTTTTAGAAATCGGTTTTTGGCAAATTCGAGCCTAAGGCTTGGTAAATTTGTGAGGAAAGACTCTTGAAGATTTTTTTTAATTTCAAAAATACTATGTAATCAGTGAGATTTTAAGAGTTTTGGAGGTAGATTTATGATCTAATTGTCTTTCTTCTTAAAGAGGCACGTATAAATTCTTATTCTTTTTTTCTTTGTTGTGTTTTGTGTTTGTTATACCTGCTCGGGATCTTCCCCTTGGCTTGCTAACCTTGAGTGTTTAGTTGGATTATTGATTTATCTATGATTATGTACATAACATTGCTTAAATGGGTTCTGTTTTTGGTTGAACATGGCTCTGCACTAATGTACATGTTGGTTGGCTTATATATTTGTCTACCACTACTGTTGGTTCTAAGAAAAAATGGATTGATAAAAAGGGGGTGAAGGTATGCAAAAAGGGTTCTTTACCCATCCTCTTCCCCACCCAAGGATCCCCATAATCATTTCCATATAAAAGGTTGTGAAAGCTATTTTTTTGGGTAAGGTGTTCTTTCCTCATTGTAAACTAGTTACGGTAAAGAAGATATCACGACAGACCCTTTTCTGGGTTTGATTGTAACATCATGCACTCCTCTCTCTGTTTTAACTGTACATCCTTGTGCATTATGTTCATCTTCGGTTTGAATAGTTAGTTATACATGCTGTTGTTTGGTGTTATCTCATGTTTGTGCTATGATTTTGTTTACACCTAAAGTTTACATTTTGTCTCAGTGTATACTTGTCATGATGGTTCTTTTGTTGCTTGTGTTTTGCTTGCTTATGTGACCAAAATAATACAGTTTAATAATAATCCATATGTGACCATTTAATAATTCTGGAGCAGTTAAGTTACTCGAACTGACTACTAAATGTTAAATTTTTTAATCATGATTAAAAGGTTAAATTAAAATAATAATAGAATAAATGAAAATAAAATTAGTTTCATGTACAAAAATGTAAAAATAAATAAAGTTACATTGTAGATTTGATTTGGGTTCTGGAATCCATGTCTTTTGTCACATAATATCAGGATGTGTAGGGTTCGGATATCCAATCCGAATGGAGTTTTTTCGATCCGATCCGACATGTTTGGTTTAAAAAATTTTGGATCCGAATCTGATTTGTAAGCTTCGTGCTTCGTGTATATATGATCATTCGGTTATCCGACAATTCTGTTCAGTTATTTGATTTGATCCGATCCGAACCGAACCGTTTCATACACAATAATAACACGTCAAAATTCCTCCTCTGCTTTAGTTTTTAACACAACTGATTTCAATTGAATCAAATTAAATGAAAACTGAAACCCCTAAATATATCTACACCAAAATCAAAACACTAATCCCTCATCAATTCACCATTCACATTCGGAAGCCATATATTCAAAATTCAACACTGAAAATGGAGAACCAAATACTATTAAGCATTGATAGGGAAAGGGTTACAGCATCAATAACAACTGCTTCATCTGGCACAGCAGCAGCAGGGCAGCAGGGAAGAGGTCCTTCATGATCTTTGAATCTGGGCCCACACAAATTTCAGTGATTTTAAGCATTTTGTCTCAATATAGCGTGCACAATTTTTATATCAACTGTAGATTTAAGGTTTTCGGAATTTAAAATAAGAAGAAAAAAACAGATTTTGATAAAATAAGTTTTTCCACTGCTCTTGGGAAAAAAACTCGATTACATGAGCCACCTGAAAATTAAACTTAGCTACCGCCGCCTTACCAGGTTGTAATTCTGCCCGGTGATTCTTCTGTCCCAAATCCCAATTAAGTATCTTCTTCCAGTTCTGCCCTTGTCTCCTATTTCTCTCTCTCCGACAATCCTCCTCTACTCTCCTTTTCCACCCCTAACTCTGGCTCTTCTCCTTCTCTCTGTACAGGAGCAGCGCCGCCGACGTTGCCTGCCAAGAAATTTCTTCCCCGTCTCTGGTGAGTGCTCGCTCTCTCTCTCATACTCGTGCTATTTTTGAGATTTTCCAAAACTAGTGCACTTGCTTCAATAAATTCAATTGAACTCATGTTGATTTGTGATGCAATTAGTCCATATTCTGTTTTTTTTTTTTTTGGTGATAATGCTTGGAAAGCTAGGCAATTTTATCTTTATAACTACTTCTGCTAGAGCAAGAAATTTGTAGGACCGATTTACACCTAATATTAGCTTTTCCGATGACTGTTGATGGGTATTTTCAAACTCAAGTTGTTTTATCGATGATAATCTGTTGATTAGTAGTAATGAGAGACTAGAAAAGTGATTATCACTTTGAGGGTGATGGGTATTTCATTAAAGCTGGAAAGAAATGAAACTAAAGTTACAGTAAGGTATGCTACTCATATCAGTGTACGAATTAGCAAACTAATTTCTTTCTCAGTAAAATAACTATAGTGAAGGAGGTGTTTCTTCCACGTTTATTGCTAATGGAACCATAACCCATGAAATGTGTCTTTTACTCGGTGTACTGATACCGGATATATTATTTCTTGAGCTGTTTTTTTAGTTATTCTTTTGTTGTATGTTTACTTGCCATTTTCTAGGTTGGATAAAAAAATTTAGTGAGTTTTTCTATTGGTCTAGGTTGGATAGAATTAGCATGTCCGAATGCTATGGCAACAGGAGCCCTGGGATAGATGCATGCCCAGGTTTGATTAGTTGTTCAAAGTATTCTGGGTCTTGTTTGTTGTTGTACTACTGTCACCCATGCTTAAGGAAAACGTTTGTTCTCTGCAACATGAAGTCGTGAGTTAAGCATTTTATTGAACAAGTAAATGGCATGAGAGAAACGACTGAAAAAAAAAACTAATCATTAACATTTTACTGTGTATGTGTAGCAGTTAGGGGGATTACTTCCTCTTTGTGATCAACCATCAATTCCTTCTTCTTTGTGGTCGTTAATGGTGCACAAGCAGCAAGAATTTGTAAACCAGTCCCACAAAGAGTGAGCTTTTATAGGCCATGCTTCTTCCAGCGATAACAATCCTTGGTAGTCGCAAAACAAGAGAAGCAGTTGACAAGGAAATCTCCACATCACCCTAATTGCTTCCCGACAGTGATAAGGGTAGTTCTGGTTTTGCCACATGATGCCAGCAGATTCTGTACAGCTGGAAGTTATATTCCCATGGCATACGGTCAGAAAGGGTGCAGTGTAGGATTGGAAGAGGAAGGGAGGTAACTGTAATCATACGGTTCCTCAAGGGTGTTAAAATAAATTACCCAAATAGAAAATACATTGACAGTTGTTTCACCTCTACAACAAAAAACACTGTTCATGGCGGAGTCTTGTCTTGTTCTTCTGATAATCAAAAGGAAAATGCAGCAACCCTTGCTTCGTTCCTCTAAAACTATAATAACCGTCACTCGCTCCCTCATCTTCCCGCCAAAACCCCCACTACTCTTCTTCTACTCCTCTTCAGCCCAACTACAACACGACCACCACCTCCAACAACAACAACAAGACCAAAAACAAAATCAGAGACAGAACCAACAAGTTTCTACCTCCACTTCTAATCCTGACTCCATATCCTCAATTGGGTCTCCATCTCGAGTCCAAAAGCTCATAGCCTCCCAATCAGATCCTCTCCTCGCCAAAGAAATTTTTGACTATGCCTCTCGCCAACCCAACTTTCGCCACTCTCAATCTTCCTACCTCACTCTCATGCTCAAACTTGGCCGAGCCAAATACTTCACCCTCGTTGATGATATTCTCAATCGCCTCAAATCTGATGTCTACCCAGTAACTCCAACTCTATTCTCCTATGTCATCAAGATCTATGCCGAAGCAAATTTGCTCGATAAAGCTCTCAAAACATTCTACACAATGCTGGAGTTTAACTGCGAGCCTTTGCCCAAACACCTCAACCGCATTCTCGAAGTTCTTGTCTCTCACCAGAACTATCTCCGGCCCGCTTTTGATCTCTTCAAGAGTGCTCACTGTTATGGGGTTTTACCCAATACTAAATCTTACAACATTTTGATGCGTGCTTTTTGTTTGAACGGGGAATTGAATATTGCGTACTCATTGTTCAATAAAATGTTTAAGAGAGATGTTGTGCCGGATGTGGATTCGTATAGGATACTAATGCAGGGGTTGTGTAGGAAGAGTCAGGTGAATGGGGCGGTGGATTTGTTGGAGGATATGCTGAATAAAGGGTTTGTGCCAGATACGTTAAGTTATACGACTTTGTTGAATAGTTTGTGTAGGAAGAAGAAGCTTAGGGAGGCTTACAAGCTTCTTTGTCGAATGAAGGTTAAGGGGTGCAATCCTGATATTGTCCATTATAATACGGTTCTATTGGGATTTTGTAGGGAAGGGCGTGCCATGGATGCTTGTAAGGTTCTTGAGGACATGCCGTCAAATGGGTGCTTGCCGAATTTAGTGTCTTACAGGACTTTGATTGGTGGGTTATGCAATCAGGGGATGTTTTACGAGGCGAAGAAATATTTGGAGGAATCGCTATCGAAAGGATTCTCTCCACATTTGTCTGTTTCTCATGCTCTTGTAAAAGGGTATTGTAGTGTTGGTAAGATTGAGGAAGCTTGTGCAGTGCTGGAGGAAATACTAAAGTATGGGGAAGCGCCACATGTGGAGACGTGGATGACAGTAATTCCTACGATTTGCGAGGATGAGACAGTGAGATTGGGGAAAATGTTAGAAGAGGTTATGAAGGTAGAAATAAAGCATGACATGAGGATAGTGGAGGCGGGGATTGGTTTGGAGGGGTATTTGATTCGGAAAATGCAATCAAAACCAAAGAGAGCTTGAATGTTATTCTGAATTTTCACTATCTATTCTTTTTGCCCTCAAAATAAGGGGTCTGAAGATTTATTGCACTGAGGTATAATCCCACTATTCATATTGCTAGTATCACAATAATTTTTATTGCTCATGAAATAAATATTAACTTTTGATGCTCATCTTCAAAATCTGTAATCTGATGTGTATGACTTGTACAACTATGCTTCCTGCGTCCTGCAAAAGCCATTCATCCGCATATATTTTGCTTGCTTCAAAGATAAGTCTTTCTAGATTAACTTGCTATGAGTATTTGGAGTTCATTTTTCATGTTGTATCCTATTCTTTAAGTTTTTCTGCTTACAAGATTTAGTGATTTCTAGTTCCTTATACCTAAAATAGTATTTTGAATGTTGTCTTTTCGGATAAAGAATCGGTTGTGTAAAATGCACTACAATGATACTTCTCCAAGGAAAATGTTCAATCATTAGAGCAATGTCTCCGGTTTTATGAAATGATTCCCATGTGTACAAGGCTGAGTTAGGCTGAGCTCTTTGCCAGAATGCCTCGAGGCCTTGGCTTAGAGTGTGAAAGGGCTGGGTTGGGGCCATGGGAATTGGGATTTCCAGAGTTGCTCTCTTTGCAAAGATATTGTAATTTGACCTCTCTTCAATACCCCAGTTACAAGCAAATCTTTCTTGGTAAGAAGTTATTTTGATTGATTACGTGCAGTTCTATAGTAATGGGAGATGGCTTTTAGTGTGTGGTAGGATTATTTTGGGTGGAATGTTGGTTCCATTCAAGAAGAGATATGAGCTTGGAGTACGTTGAACGTCTTTAAAAATAGGGAAAAAGCCTATTTTTTTTATTCCTTTCTATTTTCAGTTGATATGGAATGAAAGAAATAAGAGAGCTTTCAATTAAGTAAAGAAATCTATAGCTTTCATCAAGGAAGGGTGATAAAATATTTTTGGGTTTTAGTTTGATGTTATTTTTTTTTTTTTGAAAATGAGGATGACTTCATAGACTTTATTGACATACTATCTTGTTTTTGTAAATGGTTCTTTTGTTCTGTACATATATTGTACTCCCTTGGTGCCTTTGGAATACATCTTTTAATCTTATGACAGCAGGACTTCAGTTAACTATTTCTTAATTCACTTTTTCATTTATATTACAATTGCAGGACTTCAGGAATGACAGCGGATTAGTTCTGTCATCTAAGCAGAACTATGTTGCACTGGTGCTCATTCAAGTGCGTTCTTTGGGTCCATACAGAAGCCACAAACAGAGGTTTGTAGCAGTTGCGGATCAAGGATCCTGTCTACAGAACAGTGAGTGATTGTCATGGTGATATACATTATTACAAAACTTCATGATTCAGTTGACATTTAGCCTCCGTTTGGTTTGCATAGGAAATGGAATTGGAATAGAATAGGATTCATACTAAAAGCTGCTTAGGGATTGAGGAGATGGAGTATTGGCATTTTTGTTGGTGAAATATGTTGTTTTGTATATCAGAAAGGAATAGGATTATCATATTAAATTTGGCAATCATATTCTTTTCAATTGGACATAAGCTAACATAATCTACCAACAAATATACAAGCATTTCATCTCCCAATCTCTCTCATGCTTCATTTTTAAAGTGTTAATCTTATTCCATTCCTTTTAGTTGTACAAACTAAACGGGCTCTTATGGTTTAGTTGGAAGCCTTCTTTGGATGCCACATAACCCTAGTTTCAGGTCCCCTGGGACTGGTTCTTATTTGTGTTGATTATTCTTCTGCTGTATATGGAGTGCTTACAGGCTTGAAACATTCTTCCTAAATGCTCCTTCGTTAAGTGTTTTTCTTTTGTTGCATTGAAACCCATTGAGTCAATGGATTTTTTTTGTTCTTTTATCCCTCAATCTCTGGTGTGAGCTGATCTCACGTGTGACATTACCAACTAAGCTAATTGGCATCCATCGCTCATTTAGCTTCAAGTTGCGTGCATTGTAGTGGCGTAAAATAAGGGAAAACTGCAAGGAACTAACAAACCACACCAGAAAGTATGATTTAACTATAGAAAAAAAATTATTTATTTAATTGATTAAATAATAAACGTAACAAAAATTATGAGATAAAAAGAATAATAGAAATGTATTCCAATCTTAAGCTGGCCTTGGGAAATAGGCTAGAATTACAAGCATTGATTAATTCATGCTGTCATTCTCTTACATAAAAAAGCTTATTGTTATTCCGTACACTATGATTAGAACCTTCATTGAGCATCATGGACATGAATAATTTTTCTTAGCATCCCTTGATACAAGGAAATTGTAAATTGCAAGAAAATACCTTCAGAATTCCAACCATACAGAAGCAATTCCATCAATAAGTACACACTGATTTTCATTTCCATCGAGAAAAGTTCTTTGAAAGTAACAATCAAACTCACTGACCATTTTTCTTTTAAAATCATGATGCTCCATGCAATTGTTTATGCAGAAAAGACAAATAAATTAACCAACTGTAACAATTCGCCTTGAATGAAAACGAAAATACTAACAAATTGTAGATTGTACCAATGACCATACCAATTGCCAACAAAATTAAATCACAAATTACCAAAGTAAGCTATGGCATCTCAAGATGATACAACCAACATAGAAATTTAGTTGTTTTAAAGAATATGCAAACATTAATGGTTTTGTTAGACGAAACGAAAACATGCGAATTTATAAACAAATAATCAAGCTACTATGTCCCAAAACTTTAAACAGAATCAACCAGAATATGTGAAGCGTCTTTCCAACAGCAATGTTAGTATGAATTTACTCTTTAACAGAACTCTGAAGAGTAGTGCAAATTTGCCAGATACAAGATTCTATATTCTGGAGGTCTAACGGATGTGATAGCGGCTCTTAAGCCAACTCATTTAGTCTAAACTTGATCCCGCGAAGCTAATTTCATTTCTATCAACGCAACAACTCTCTTGAATACAAACATGGAGAGAGGAAAAGGCCAGTCAGGACTTAGTCCTGTCAACACCTTCTCTAACAACCATTGTCCGACCGCAAAACTCCTGCCAGAGATATTTGAATAAGGAAAATACAAAACAAAATAAGCAAAAAAAAAAAGGTCAAAATGCAATGTAAACGGGCTTAACTGTTCTATCTAAAGATAATGCAGCATCACGTTCTGCAGGGGAAGAATACGAAAGAAACCCAAAAACACGACTCTTTCCCGCTTTCCGATCATGCAGCAGTCTTACACTAACAACAGTACCAAATCGGCTAAAATGATTCCTCACTTCATCTGGTTTAGTGGACCAGGCAAGATTACCAACATATACTTTATAAGGGCTTTCATAAATTAGAATTTTCTTCGGTGTTGAATTCAATACTGCAGGGTCTCTCCTGCTTGAATTCATATCAATTGAAAATCTAACCCGCATTTCGCGTCCACCAACATCCTTTGAAGCAATAAACAATTTTAGGCAAAATATTAAAATGAAGACTGAATAATCAATCACTGGTTAGTTTCATACTCACAGTTCCATCCAATGCAGAAATAGCAGTTTTTGCTGAATTTACTGAACTCATTGTGATATAACCACATCCTCGGCTCTCCCCTGTCCCAGGATTTCGCGAAACCTGCATATAAACATTAAAAATCTCAACTCATCAGAAAAACATAAAAATTGTTTAGCCAACAATAATCTAAATCTCCAAACTATTCATTCAAATTTAGATCATAAGGACCATTTACACTAAATTTTAGCTGAACCAGCATAAAAGGTTGATTATACAGAAAAAAGATTGATTTTTATATATCATGACCAAATTTTCCCAATTGCAACAATCATTTGAATTAACATGAAATGAAAACAAGGAGAAGTACCTCAACGGAGAGGATGGTCCCAAAAGGCTTAAACATCTCAAGAAGCTGAGAAATGTCATAGCTCCTAGGAAGATTACACACATATAACTCGCACGGTCTTGGTTTGTTCTCCGTTTCTTGCACCAAAACGTCGTCGTCGTCGCCATCCTCCTCTCCGTCAATCTCTCCTCCCACAACTGCCTCCTCATTTACGACCGCTAAAACTGAAAAAACCCTAACCTTCCTTTGCTTCTCCTCATAAGAGTGAGACAGGGACATGCACTCTTGTCTGGGGTATTGAAAGGAAATCGAGTGACGCAAAGACATCGAAACTAACTGCTTAACTGTTTCTGGTGCAGTAATTCCGGTTTTGTTGTTAGCTACCCATGAGGATAAGGCTACTAAGCAAGAAGTTGCCATTACTGAAGAAGAGGGCCGCACTTTAAACAGCTACACGACTTTCAAGTGTATATATTAAAAAAAATTCACACGACAAGCTTATTTTCACAAAACCAGATCCGGGTCGGATCTGTGCCTTCAATACTCGGGTAACTCGAATCCGACCCGTCATTTAAAAAGGTAGTCTAACCATGAAGTAAAAAAAAATTCTCTTCAGTCTCTCCTTTCCAGATCAACGCCTCACAATTTCATCTTCTTCTTTCAGTTTCCTCCGCTTTTTTGTTAGCCTTTTAACGTTTAAAACAGAAAATGCCATCCACCCCATATGGATCGGTGGCGACCAACAAACCACCGGAATCTGAGAAACACGACGATTCCTCCATCACCTCCGTGAAATTCGGGACACCAGAAGCGTTGGAGCACGTGCGGGCGCTGACGGACGTGGGGGCGATGACGCGGCTCCTTCATGAGTGCATTGCGTACCAGCGGGGACTGGACGAAGAGCTCGATAGCCTCCTCTCGCAGCGGACGGACCTCGACAAGCACCTCCTCCACCTCCAGCGCTCCGCCGAGGTTCTCGACATCGTCAAGGCCGATTCCGACCACATGCTATCCAATGTCCGCTCCACCTGCGACCTCGCCGACCAGGTCAGTCGCAAGGTACGCGAGCTCGACCTTGCCCAGTCGCGTGTCAACAGCACACTCTCCCGCATCGACGCCATTGTCGAGAGAGGGAACTGCATTGACGGAGTCAAGAACGCCCTCGAATTCGAAGACTACGAATCAGCCGCCAAGTACGTGCAGACTTTCCTCAAGATTGATGCCAAGTACAAGGATTCCGGGTCAGATCAGAGGGACCAATTGCTCGCCTCGAAGAAGCAGCTCGAGGGGATAGTGAAGAAGAAGCTGTTGGCTGCGGTGGACCAGAGGGATCATCCCACGATCTTGCGGTTCGTGAGTTTGTATTCTCCATTGGGATTGCAGGAAGAGGGTTTGCAGGTTTATGTCGGGTACTTGAAGAAGGTGATCGGGATGAGATCGAGGATCGAGTACGAGAATCTAGTGGAGTTGATGAAGCAGGGTCATGGGCAGGGACAGGGGCAAGTGAACTTTGTTGGGTGCTTAACCAATTTGTTTAAGGACATCGTGTTGGCTATCGAAGAGAACGATGAGATCTTGAGGAGTCTTTGCGGCGAGGATGGGATTGTGTAAGCCATTTGTGAATTGCAAGAAGAGTGCGATACGAGGGGTTCTTTGATCTTAAAGAAATGCATGGAGTATAGGAAATTGGCTAAGTTGGCATCTGAGATTAATGCCCAGAGTAAGAATTTGCTTGCTGTGGGTGCACCAGAAGGACCAGACCCGAGGGAAGTTGAGTTGTATTTGGAAGAGATATTGTCGCTGATGGAGTTGGGTGAGGATTATACTGAGTTTATGGTATCAAAGATTAAGGGTTTGAGTTCTGTGGATCCGGAGTTGGCACCTCGAGCGACCAAAGCGTTTAGGAGTGGAAGCTTCAGCAAAGTTAGTCAGGATATAACTGGGTTTTATGTGATTTTAGAAGGGTTCTTTATGGTGGAAAATGTGAGGAAAGCTATCAGGATTGATGAGCATGTGCCCGATAGCTTGACGACTTCTATGGTGGACGATGTGTTTTACGTGTTGCAGAGTTGCTTGCGGAGGGCGATATCAACTTCAAATGTTAGTTCTGTGATTGCAGTGTTAAGTGTTGCTGGTAGCTTGTTGAGCAATGAATACCATGAAGCATTACAACAGAACATGAGAGAGCCAAACCTTGGGGCAAAGTTGTTCCTGGGTGGTGTTGGTGTGCAAAAGACTGGGACTGAAATTGCAACAGCTCTGAATAATATGGATGTGAGTAGCGAGTATGTCCTCAAACTAAAACACGAAATTGAAGAGCAGTGTGCTGAGGTTAGCGCTACTCTTGTTTTACCTTGTGATTTACTTTATAACAACCAAAAGAACCATGTTCTGGTGCATGGATTGTAGGTTGCCTGTGTTATGTCACAAGGTTGTTTAAGATTGTTTTCTGGTAATTTTAGGTAGATGGTTTTTGCTTTTCTTATCAGCAAAACTAGTAACTATCCGTAAGAAGTACTGTTACTCCATAAACCCAGAGAAACCATTTCAAGTTTTTTCACTGGATGAATTTTGGACATGCTACTGAGAACTCTTCAAAGTGGACAAAACAAAGTTGTAACTTGCAATATGAGAATGGGACAAACTGAGACAGTGTGAAGTGCTTGAGAGCATTCCACAAACAAGGGCTCTTAGACAAAAGAGATGAACAACGATGAAATTGTTAAAGATGCATTAATGTTTCTTCCTCTAATGTATTAAAACACTTTTCAACTTTACACTACTTTAGTCATGAGTAGAAATAATTTTTTGCAACAAATGAAGGAAATTGTAACGATGATACGGTGCAAGTGACATTTGAATGTAAGAAACACTGGATTCCTTTTTGGTTCTTTCAAGGAAACTTATAAGGTAGAATAGTTATAGTTGGCAAATCGAGAGTTACTTATCAGAAAGAAAAAAAAAATTGCCAAATTGAGAGTTTGACTGGGTTTATTTGAAATTTGGGTTGACTGAGTGACCCTCCCTGTCACTAGCATGCAGATATGAGACTCGGCTAAAACTTATGGGTAAAGTTGTGTGCATGCAAGGTTTCTAGGCCTATATTTGTGTTTGGTTGAAAGGGATTAATCTCATTCTAAGAGTTTTGGTTTCAATCTTAATGATTTTCAGATTAGCTTCCGTATGATTGCTTGTTATTTGCTAAATAATATGATTTACGTAAATTGATCAAACAATGGTGATAATTGTGTTGATGTTTCACCATCAGGATGAAGAATATTGTGGCCTCTGCTTAACCTTTGCTTGATGCTTGTTGAGGAGAGGAAAATCCCATAACAACCATTTTCTTCTACTCAATTCTGATTCATTATATTTTTATCTTTTTATAGATTCTCTGTGATAGTGAGCTTAGATTATGAAATTTTATCATATTTCAAAGAATAGTTTGATCTCAAGTCCTTTTTTTTATATGTAAAAATAGTATTAATTTCATAGACTATTAGATGAAGCTCACAGCTGAGGAATTGCTACAAATTCATTACTTTTTTGTGTATATTGTTATAGATTCATTATTTAAGTATTTTTTATATTTGAGATTGTTACAACAGTAAAGTTTGTCATGTATCATATCATGTTATTATAATTGAATATTTGCGTTGTCAAGTTCGAATGACTGGTATCCTCTAGAATGGTGCTAACATATGCTGATTGGTTCAATATTTAATTACAAACTAAAATAGTAATCTGCTACATAATTAAAATCTTCCTTATATGATCTGTGGCGTCACAGTAGCTTTTCCTTGCTTCCAACAACTAGAAAAAGTGAAGTGGGTTAGTCTAACTTATGATCATGTAGCCATTAACCTTACTTGTCCCAAGACTCATGTTGCTCAGTTTCTCTGGAATTTTCTTGAAGATATAGAAAGAGTGTGAAAGTTCCTGCCAATTCTGGAGTTGGATAAAACAAAATTTCTAACCCAGTGAGATGGTTATTTAGCATCCCTTGAAGCCAAAACTTGCTCCTGTTTGAATTATGCACTTGCAACTAATATATGGAGACAAAAAAAACCTAGTATATAGAGACTAATTAGAAATGGCCCTCAGTTTATGCTCAGTGCTGAAGTGATGTGTGTATGGTGGCATAACTTCACTGGCTAATGCTATAACTTCTTGACATATCATTCTAATTGAGAAATTCAGATTTGTTTGGACAGTATGTCAATGGATGGCAAAGTCCATATTCTTTTCTTTAATTAGGGTCACTAACTATTCCACTTCACCCACACTTGCCATATATTCATCCTTGTTTTAAGGCTTACTTTAGGCCATGTTTCCTTCCTTTTTTTAAGGCTTACTTTAGACCATGTTTCCTTCATTGTTTTAAAGATTGTCTTTTTCCTTTAACAACCTATATATACTCTTAATTGTATTCTCAATAATATGAACTCAAGTAAGCATTTGTACAATCTCTTTACTCTCTTCAATTCTCACATCTCTTTACTCTCTTAAATTCTAACATGGTATCAGAGCCAGTTGCTTAGGTTCTTCTCTCGCTTGTAATTTTTCTCGGTTTTGTGTTTCAGCGTGTTCTGTGTTGTTCTCGGTGAACCCGACATGAAAGTTTTTTTGTTGTTTTTCGGTCTTCTCTTTCTGGGTTGGTGTTGTCGGCACCTTTTATTTTTTTGGTTTGAGCAGTTTCGGCCTTCACATCCTCTATTTTCAGAGAGGTGTTTTGTGGCTTTGGGTCTCAGATTTCTCGGTGTTTTTTTTTTGTTCTCAGATCTCTTTGGCAGTTTGTTTTTTTTCTGCTTTGGGTGGTTTCGGCATTTTTTTTGGTCGGGCTATTTTTTTTGCACTTATTTGCAATGGACTTTGCACCTGTGTGTGTCAAATTTACGGGCAAAAATTACTTTACATTGGCTTTTCAGTTTGAAATTTTCCTCAAGGGAAAAGAACTTTGGGGCCATATCGATGGCACGGATGTCGCACAAACATCCAATACAGACCAATCGAAGGATGTTAGGTCTTCTCCTTCTTGGACTGTGCTTGATGCTCGGATCATGTCTTGGCTTCTTGGTTTGGTGGAGCCACATATTGTCACCAACTTGCGTACTCATCGCTCTGCTCAATCCATGTGGACTTATCTGAAGAAGGTTTATCATCAAGATAATGATGCTTATCGCTTTTAGTTAGAGCATGCAATTGCCACCTTTCAACATGGCAGTCTTTCCATCCAAGACTATTACTCGGCCTTTCTGATTCTTTGGACTGACTATACTGATCTTGTTACAGCGGCTGTTCCTGTTGCCACTCTTTCGACTATTCAGCAACTCCACGAGACTAGATGGCGTGATCAATTTCTTATGAAACTACGCCTGGAATATGAATCTATTCGCTCCTCTCTGCTGAATAGATCTCATGTTCCTTCTCTTGATGTTTGTTTTAGTGAGTTACTTCGTGAAGAACAACGTCTTAGTACTCAAGCCACTCCGGAGCAATCTTATGGTAGTCCAGGAACTGTTGTTTATGCTGCCCAAGGACGCAGACCGCCTATGCGTTCTAAAAACTTGCAGTGTTTTTGCTGTAAGGAACATGGGTATATTGCTGCCAATTGTCCCAAGAAATACTGCTCTTATTGTAAGAAGAAGGGTCACATCATCAAAGAATGTCGTCTCCGCCCACAGAATCGTCAGGCTCAAGCATTTCAGACTTCTGTTATTGTACCCTCCGTAGCTCCTGGCTCTTCTTCCAGTGCCTCTCCAGTTCCGGGACCTCCTGCAGCGAATTACTGCACACCCGAAATGGTGCAACAGATGCTAATTTCAGCATTATCTGCAATGGGGTTTCAAGGTAAAAATTCTACCAAACTCCGGTACGTAGACTCGGGGGCCTCTAATCACATGACAAATAATCTCATCGCTCTGTGTCATGTTCGACCCTATGTTGGTCCATCTGCCATTCAGACTGCCAATGGCAGTTCTTTACCAATTGCTGCTGTCGGAGATGCCTCTTCTAAATTCACTGATGTGTTTCTTGCTCCTCAACTTTCCACGAATCTTATTTCTGTTGGTCAATTAGTTGATAACAATTGTGTTGTTAACTTTTCTGGTGATGGTTGTGTTGTACAGGACCAGGTAACGGGAGAGCTGATCGCGAAGGGACCTAAAGTGGGGCACTTGTTTCCACTATTTTTATCTGTCCCAATAATTTCTCCAGTTTCGTCTATTAAGTCTCTTGCTTGCAATAATGTTCCAAATCTGAGTATAGTGTGGCATCGTCGTTTAGGCCATCCCAATACTCATATCTTATCTCATGTATTGCACTCTGGTTTTCTTGATAATGAAGAACGTTCTTTTTTATCTCTTAAGTGTGATTCTTGCAAACTTGGTAAAAGCAAAATTCTTCCCTTTCCTTTACATGCTAGCAGAGCTTCTCACTGCTTTGATCTTATCCATAGTGATGTTTGGGGACCTTCTCCCATTAGTTCACATGAAAAATTTAAATATTATGTGACTTTTATTGATGATTATAGCATATTCACTTGGGTTTATTTTCTTCGCTCTAAATCTGAGGTTTTTTGTACTTTCACTAAATTTTTAGCGTACGTTGACAATCAATTTTCTACGACTATTAAGACATTACGCACAGATTCTGGTGGTGAATATTTGTCTACTGAGTTTCAGGAATTCTTGGCTTCTAAAGGTATTATTCATCAACGTTCATGTCCTGCTACTCCTCAACAGAATGGAGTAGCCGAACGCAAAAATCGTCATCTTCTTGATGTGGTACGTACTCTCTTGTTAGAATCATCTGTTCCATTAATGTTCTGGGTCGAGGCTTTGAAAACTGCTACTCACTTGATTAATCGTTTACCTTCCCAAATCTTACACATGGAGTCTCCCTATTTCCGCTTATTTGCTAAACAACCTAGTTATGATAATCTTCGTATCTTTGGTTGTGTATGTTTTGTCCATTTACCTCCCCATGAGCGATATAAATTATCTGCTCAATCTGTTAGATGTGCATTCTTGGGATATAATGTGTGTTAAAAGGGATTTGTTTGCTATGATCCTACCTTACATCGTACACGTATTTCTAGGAACGTTATTTTCTTTGAAAATCAACATTTCTTTCCTATATCCTCTGAACCCTCTTCTTCTACGGTAGTCCTCCCCTCCTTTGAGCAACAATTTTCAGATCTTCATCAAGTCAGCTCTTGCTTTAAACCAGGTATTGTATATACGAGACACTCCCGGCCACAGTCTCTTCCGATGGCTCAACCGATATCTGATCCTACCATGCTCCAGTCAGTTGCAGCACCTTCAGAACACTTGGTACGTCGCTCTTCTCGAATATCTTTACCTCCGGATAAGTATGGGTGGTTTGCTTCTGCTCTTACTGCTGCATTGTCCAATTTTGATACTCCCATATGCTACT
This sequence comes from Bretschneidera sinensis, assembly GCA_023935145.1. Taxonomy (NCBI): domain Eukaryota; kingdom Viridiplantae; phylum Streptophyta; class Magnoliopsida; order Brassicales; family Akaniaceae; genus Bretschneidera; species Bretschneidera sinensis. The sequence continues at coordinate 116,545,186 of CM043697.1, forward strand.
CACATGCTGTCAAGCATGATTGTTGGCGACAAGCTATGCAGGAAGAAATTGTTGCTTTAGAGGCCAATCACACCTGGGACATTGCACCTTGTCCTTCCACTATAGTCTCCATGGGTTGCAAATAGGTTTACTCCGTCAAGGTTCGATCTGATGGAAGTTTGGATCGTTATAAAGCTCGGCTTGTTGCACTTGGAAATAAACAGGAATATGGTGTTAATTATGAAGAAACCTTTGCTCCTGTGGCTAAGATGACCACTGTTCGTATGATTCTAGCTCTTGCTGCTTCCAATGATTGGCCACTACATCAGATGGATGTCAAGAATGCTTTTCTTCATGGGGATCTTAAAGAGTGTATTTATATGAAGCCACCCCAGGATTGTTTCCTTCTCCAAACTCACATGTGTGTAAGCTTCGTCGCTCCCTTTATGGTCTCAAACAAGCTCCAAGGGCTTGGTTTGATAAATTTCGAACTAATTTATTACAATTCTCATTCAAGCAGAGCAAGTATGACACTTCCTTGTTTCTTCGAAAATCAGACATGGGTATTGTTGTTCTTTTAGTTTATGTTGATGATATTGTGATTACTGGTTCCGATTCTGTTTTACTTGGCCGACTCAAGACCCATCTCTCCGAGTCCTTTCATATGAAAGATTTTGGGTCTCTTACATATTTTCTCGGTCTTGAGGTGCATCGTAGTCCGTCGGGTATTTCACTCAATCAACATAAGTATGCTAGTGACCTGGTGGCTACAGCAGGCCTACAGGAGGCCACATCTGTTGATACTCCCATGGAATTGAATGTCAAGCTTCGCAAAGAGGAGGGTGATTTACTTGCTGATCCTAGTTTATACCGAAAGTTGGTGGGCAGTCTTGTCTACCTCATCATTACTAGACCGGACATTTCCTTTGCAGTACAACAAGTCAGCCAGTTTCTTCAGACCCCTCGTCACCTTCATTTGGTTGCTGTCCGTAGGATCATACGCTATGTTCAGGGAACTTCTACCCGTGGCTTATTCTTTTCTGCAGGCAATTCTCCTCGACTTACTGCTTATAACGACGCTGATTGGGCTGGTTGTGCTGATACACGTCGCTCCATTACTGGTTGTTGTGTGTTCTTAAGTGATGCATTGATCTCATGGAAGAGTAAGAAGCAAGACAGAGTTTCTAAGTCATCTACAGAATCTGAGTATCGGGCGATGTCTCTTGCTTGTTCCGAAATTATTTGGCTTCGAGGTTTGCTTGCTGAGCTAGATTTTTCTGCAACTGATCCTACACCTCTACATGCTGATAATACAAGTGCTATTCAGATCACGGCCAATCCTGTCTATCATGAGCGCACGAAGCATATTGAAGTCGACTGTCACTCTATCCGCGAAGCATTTGAAGCTTGTGTTATCACTCTTCCACATGTTTCCACTGACCTACAAATTGCTGATATCTTCACCAAAGCGCTCACTCGCCATCGACATTGCTTCTTAAGTAGCAAATTGATGCTTATTGATCAACCTGCATCAATTTGAGGGGGGCTGTCAATGGATGGCAAAGTCCATATTCTTTTCTTTAATTAGGGTAATTAACTATTCCACTTCACCCACACTTGCTATATATTCATCCTTGTTTTAAGGTTTACTTTAGGCCATGTTTCCTTCCTTGTTTTAAGGCTTACTTTAGGCCATGTTTCCTTCCTTGTTTTAAGGCTTACTTTAGGCCATGTTTCCTTCCTTGTTTTAAGGCTTACTTTAGACCATGTTTCCTTCCTTGTTTTAAGGAATGTCTTTTTCCTTTAACAACCTATATATACTCTTAATTGTATTCTCAATAATATGAACTCAAGTAAGCATTTGTACAATCTCTTTACTCTCTTCAATTCTCACATCTCTTTACTCTCTTAAATTCTAACACAGTATACTACACTTATGGAGAGCATTCCTTGATGGAGCTTTTTAATCATTAACAGAGGGTGTCTGATGAAAAGGATATGCTCAACTGAAAGCAGGAAAAGAAAAATGATAGGTCATCTGTTTTCATGTTTTTTATATACAACTTTTTAAAGCCTCAGTGCATTCTCTCATGTTCTGTATGCCATTTACGCAAGACCAAAACTCAACTAAAATTTGACTAGATCAGGTGATGAATGTGCAGTAGTTTTTAACCATTTGTATTGTGGATGTTAGAATGCTAGTGGCTACTTATATCAGATAATACTTCTAATGTCTTGTTTGCTGATGTGTGATAATTATTTTCTTTTGTGGTCTTGGCTTGGTATTCCATTGTATAGGCTTACTTGCGCATATGGATGCCCATGTGTGTGTATGTGTGGCTTGAGCACCTGTTTGTCAAAATCGATGTAATACCGAAGCATTAAACAGACTTCATTTATTTTCTTCAGGTGTTTCCTGCACCAGCTGAAAGGGAAAAGGTAAAATCTTGTTTGTCAGAGTTGGGTGATTTGAGCATCACTTTCAAGCAAGCTCTGAATGCTGGGATGGAACAACTTGCGGCAACTGTGACACCTCGAATCCGCCCAGTGCTAGATAGTGTAGCAACCATCAGCTATGAGTTATCAGAGGCTGAATATGCTGATAATGAGGTGAATGACCCATGGGTCCAGAGGCTTCTCCATGCTGTCGAGACAAATGCGGCTTGGCTCCAACCACTAATGACTGCCAACAATTACGACTCTTTCGTTCATTTGATCATTGACTTCATTGTGAAGAGGCTTGAAGTGATTATGATGCAGAAAAGATTCAGTCAGCTTGGAGGGCTTCAGCTTGACAGAGACGCAAGGGGTCTGGTAAGCCATTTCTCTCGCATGACTCAGAGGACCGTTAGAGACAAGTATGCTCGTCTTACTCAAATGGCAACCATCCTCAACCTGGAAAAAGTCTCTGAGATTCTGGATTTCTGGGGTGAGAATTCAGGACCTATGACCTGGAGACTAACCCCGGCTGAGGTTAGGCGAGTCTTGGGTCTAAGGGTTGATTTCAAACCTGAAGCAATTGCTGGTTTGAAGTTGTAATTTCCATCTATATAGGCTAAAATTTTGCTTCCTCATATTCGTGTAGCTTTCTCTCATCTCAATGAACCAAAATTTGTAATTTTTATTTTTATTTTTTGGGTCATTTTTCCCCTCGCTTTTTTTTTACAGGTTATACTTTCCCCCTCTCCCTGTAGATCTGTAGATCAGATTGTGAACTTTGGAATGGGAAGTAACTAGAGGCTGCTCTTTGCTTTGTGTATTTGTTTAGTTAGTAATTAAAGTATTATTTTCCTATCGTCCGTATCTTTATGGAGTACACCCTAATTGAGATGTAGAGACTGTTTTTTGTTTTCTCAGCATCCGTCCATTATCTGTTTGGAAAAAAGAGGAATCTTTTCCATTCATATCTGTAGTGCTAAACAGGTGGCTTTGAGATCAGCTTCTTTAACTAAGAAGGTTATGAATTGCAAACTTACCAATCTGAATCTGTACGATGATAATGAAAACTGGGTTTCTGTTCCTCTGATACTGTATCATACAATACACATGGTAAGTGAAGATATTTTTCATTCAAAAAATAGCAGTTAAATATTACCCATAAATCTGTATTACTATAAAAGATTATACTCATACATAATCAGTATTGATACGGATCCCATATAATACATGAAGGTTGAGAATTGAGACTACTCCATTTTTCTTGAGTCCACATGCGAGTATGCTATGTAACCTTAATTTCATTTCAAATTCTTCCAAATTGAAAAAATTAGAAGTAAAATTAAACATACTTTATTATTTTTACTATACTCTTATATCTCTAACTTTATGATATTTCTTTTATTAATGAATGTCAAAACAATAAAGTGCCTTGCATTCTTTCTTCTCAGGTACATATTGTATTCCTCCATTTTCTCTCCTTTATTTTGCCTTCATATTTTTTCCTTGTTCTCCTTTAAAACTTCCAAACATATGGTTAACGAATTTCTCATTGATAAGGCAAACAAGCAATGCAATTTTCTTTAGGGGACATGAAGCTAATTCAGGGATGGAGTTCAGCGCGCTTTGCCATTTACAAATCTTAATCCAACAGGCATACATAAATTGGGTAGGACAAAACCAAAATTTAATATGAAAGCAATCTAAAGAAGAAATATTGCTTACAAGAGCACTACATTTAAGTAAACAAGTAACTGCTAGCAGTAACTAAACATAAAACCAAGCAACCACCACCCAAGAACCAGCTTAAGTATATTGTTAAAGCCCAACCCAACTTTCACACATGAGCAGTGCCTTCAGTAAATTTGGGATCCTCACATCTGTACCGTCCATCGGGTCCAATTCCAAAACCTTTTGGATCTGCAAACACATTCTCAAGTAGCTGACTGCGAGATGGATGAGGGCTCTCGTCTGCAAACTTGACAGCACCTTCAATTACCTCATCTATCTTCTTCTCTATGGCTTTTAATTCTGCTTCACCGGCAAGCTTGTTCTCAATCATGTATTTCTTCAAAGCTGTGATGGGGTCTCTAGCAGCATAGTGAGCCTTCTCAGCTGCCAAAGAAAGAAAACCAGAATTAGGGGAGTGAACGCCTACAGACTACTAGGATGACAATAAAATATATAAATCAGAAAACCCACAGATTCTCAGTAATTAAATGCCTTGATATTAGTTAGAATATATGAAATCTGTGACCGTTACTGTAACACACAAGGAAACATACAAGTCAAACCAAGATGCTGCATATAGAACTTCGGGAGACATCACCAAACTCCTTTTCATGCTACTGTGATACCAAATACCCTGGTTGAAGTTGATTAAATCACAGTATAACGTGCATACATGCCAGAACATCATTTACAGCATTAAAATATTAATGAGTTCAACACGAGAACAAAGGATGTAATATTATTATGATGACAAATTTGGTGGGCCAACACAAAAAAAATCCAACTCAACATAGTTTTCAGATTATCATTACCGAAAACTTGGTATCCATTCACGCATATTTCAAGGTGTATGGGGCAAAAGATCTGACAGTTCAAGATGCCCAACAGGTACATCATGTTTACATTTGTTCTAAGAGGCTCTTAGTATGAACAACTAGGTATACTTAGCAGAAAACCCAGTGCAGTAAAAGAGGAATCTAACTGTCAGAAACCTGGTTCAAATACCAACCACAAACTTCATTGAACAAAAAGGGACCTATTGATTTTTTATGTGCTAGTCAAAACTACGTACATACCTATCAGAATGAAGACAATTTTAAAGCAGTACATTGACATTAAGAAAATCGTCACTAGGAAACCAAATGTAACCAACGATTAATATTGCACTGATGATGTGAACATGGCAAATTTTATTCAATAATCATTTCCCAGCTTATAAAACTAAAAGTGTACTATGCTAGCAGGAACAACAATACTTGAAAACATAAACAAGCCTCCAGAAAAGAACAGACAGAGGGAAAGCAAGGGATCAAGTGGTATCACTATCAAGTCCTAGAAAGATTCTGACGTCAAATCAAACACAAAAACTCCAACCTCTAACTCTGACCAGAATGAATTAGCATTTGACAGTGATAAACTAGCATGAAAATGAGCATGCTTTTTCAATGCAAACAGATTTCTAAACATATAAGCCTACATCCAACTAAATATTACTAGCTTCTCCATTTAACTTAGCAGCAGCTATTAAAACCAAAACAAACAATTCAACATCAGTACCAAAAAGAAAAAGAAAAGAAAACACAAATGCAATTATGTGCAGGCTGACACTAATTATGTCAATTAATTGCAAAGCTAAAAGCTCTATCACCAAACATGCTACTGGCGAAAGAAGAACTCAAAAGGGTGAGGGGAAAAAAGACAAAAGAAAAAGGCAATGATAAAAATGAATAATGAACCCAAATAATAACCAACCATTTCAACAAAGCAGAGACACAAATGAAGAAAACTAAAATCGAACACTCACCAGGGTCACGAAGCTCATCAGGATCAGCCAACGAGTGTCCTCTAAACCTGTATGTCTCACATTCCACCAGTGTCGGACCTTCTCCTCTCCTAGCCCTTCCAATCGCCTCCTTGGCAACCTCCCTCACCTTCAAAACGTCCATCCCATCAACATGAACCCCTGGCATCCCAAATGCTGGCCCCTTCTTCCAGATCTCAGGATCTGAAGTTGCCCTCAAATGGGACATCCCAATTGCCCACAAATTATTCTCCACAACAAACACAATTGGCAACTTCCACAATGCTGCCATGTTCAAACACTCAAAGAACTGTTCGTTGTTACATGTTCCATCTCCAAAAAATGCCAATGTCACATTATCACAATCTGCCTCCTTCAAGACCTCCCTCTTATACTTACTGGTGAATGCAGCACCGGTTGCCACTGGAATTCCCTCACCAATAAAAGCAAACCCACCGAACACATTATGCTCTTTCGAGAACATGTGCATAGATCCACCTTGGCCTCGGCAGCACCCAGTGGTCTTGCCAAAGAGCTCACTCATCACAGCACGAGCTTGGACCCCTTTACTCAGAGCGTGCACATGATCACGGTATGTGCTCACCACAGAATCCTCCTTCTTCAAGAGCTTAATAAACCCAGTGGATACAGCCTCCTGTCCATTATAAAGGTGAACAAAACCAAACATCTTCCCTCTGTAATACATTTGAGCACACATGTCCTCAAATGCTCTCCCCAGTACCATATCTTCATATAACTCCAAGCCTTCCTCTTTTGTGATCAACTAAATACACAATTAAGTAAAAGCGAGGCTTTAATTATTATTTTTTTTCCATGAAATAGATCAACTAATTACACAAATAAGTAACAGGAATGACTGATACTAGGCTCTTACAGTAATATCATAGTAACATTCTTCTAAGGAAGAATTGTTCCACACGTAAACCAGTATCTCTATCCAAAGATAGTGACATTGGTATTACAAAACCTCACCAACAACATGCAAATCCCAGTGTATGCAGATAAGACCGGACATAAAAATGAAAATGGAGACATTAATTTTATAACTAATGCTCTTTTGGCTCCAAAATATGAAACTTGTCTCATTCAAAATAAAGTAGTTTTAATTAGGCTTAATTTCAATCGCAATTCTGAGCTCTCAAACACTGAAAAACGTATAGAGACCCGAAAGATAACATAATAAAAAGCAAACGAAGCCATCTCAAGCAAACATTTTAAAGCAACTAATGAGATTCGTATCGAATAGATTATAGGATTACCAAATTTGAGGTTGATTTGAGCTTCTTCTCCTTAACAACGTCGGATACGGCGAGCACAGCAGATCGACGGAGGGTATTCACTTGATTCAATTTGTTAGCAGAATTGAAGCAAAATTTGCGGGTAGATCCAAGAAATGAGGAAGTGGTGGTAACTTTGATAGGATCAAAGAGACGCTTCTCATGAGATCCGTTGAGTGGACAAGGTTGGGTGGTGAACTTGGCAGCAGAGAAAGCTGTTGCCATTTTCTATTTTCTTTTTTCCTTTTTTGTTCTTCGTTATGTTTGGGAACTGAGAAAGGTGAGGGAAAATGGGGAGTGCAGAGGAAAGTGAGGGAAGCGAGAAAGTAGTGGGGGAAGTATAAAGAGAAAGGGGAAGAAAGACGGGAAGGAAATAAGGGAGTGGCGTGGAAATAATCGCCTGCGAACAAAAGAAGGCCACCCAACTCAACTACACAGCAAAGCAATAAAAGAGGCCTCTCTGTAAAGTCAGTTATATTTGTGATTGTTGTTCTTTGGACAGTTGGGGGGTTTGCTTTTATTTAGTGCCAATATTTGGTTTAATTTTGATTTGGATTGAAAACGCTGTCGTCTGTCTATTACGATTTTCCCATTTTCTTTTGTAGGATAATAGTTGGACTAGTAACTAGTACGCAATTTTGTTTCCTCCTCTTTTTTTTTTATAAATAAAATGTATTTTTCTGAATTGATTTTGTATACAGGATTTGAAAATTTTTGGATTTTGAAATTTTATATTACAATGATTTTAAAACTAAGAGTATTGCTTTTAAAATTTAAAAACTCTTAAATCAAAAATAAATAGATTTTAATATTAAAAAAAGTTACATATTTTAACATTTCTAAAAATTCATGATTTATAAAAATCAAGATTTTAAAATTCCAAAAGAGAGATTGAGGCAGAATTTATTTGTGCTGTGTGCTTCGAATTAAGACACGGTTGATCATCTTATTTTTGTATCTTATTTTCCTGTCGCGCCACCTCGTTCTACTAAGTTAAATCAAACCGGATTTGACCAGGTTATTTTTTAATAAACCTAATTTAGAGGTTTTCTAATAAAAAATTAATAATTTATTAACAATTTAAATAAATATGTATACATACAATACGTGTATAAAGGAGGTTTAAATGTATATATAAATAACTTGAAAATCCAAATAAATAATACCATATGAAGCAGGTAATGAATTCAAGTGGACCATTTATCTATAAAAAATTTGTTTCTAAGAGGCAAAATACACCCATATACCAGATTTCATCAAATTTGTTTAGCTAAAGATGATAAATATTTTATATGACCAACGTCTTCTTTCAACGAAACATTTATACAGGTCAAGAAAAAGTATTCTTTCATTAACTGATTGAATCTTGATTTCATTATAAAGGACATCTCTCTCGCTCATGTACAATTTTTTTTTTATATTTACACAGTAATTACAACAACTGTTAATAATATAAACATGTATTTGAAAATCGAAACAACATTACAGAAAGAGGAAGGATCAAAAACTCAGCTGATATGGATTTGATAACATTGCTCATCATGACAGCCTCGGTGGAATCTCATTACTAGTATTGTTAGTCTATACATTGGAAAATTGTTTTACCCTACGCTTGTCTTCCCCTTCCCTACAAAAGCATTCACCATGGTGACCATGTGTTATAATGAGACACCATCGCCAAAATCTAGCAAATTTAATAGAGTAATTACAGAACTCACCAAATATTGGGAAACGAAGAGATGATCCCTTCACTTTTAGCTCCGTGTGCCGCCTGTTTTTAGTTGGTTTTTCTATTTTTGCAGGACCACTGCTACTTTCTCCTATTAAAAGATCAGTTCCTTTCTTTACCTTCTCATGATAAACAGCTGGCGGTGCAAGCCTCAACTGAGGCATGCTCTCTATCTGAACTAATCTCTTGTCTTTCTGAAGATTAGTCAAGATCTCAAACTGCAGCTCCCCAGTAAGTTTTGATTAATTATCAAATTCGCACAAAAGTTAGAAGCAAAAAAAAAAAAAAAGCAAAGATATTAATTTACCCGTGATAGTTGATGAATCCCGTAGGAATTCTCTATTGCATCACTCTCAAGTAAGTGCAGGGTAGTTCGTTGTAAAGGCTGGGTTCTTGATGAAGCCTTACTGACTAGTCCGTCTTCTGGAAGGAATGATTTATTTATAGACCTCTGCGTATTCTTCTTAGGCATACAAACAGGACATCCAGATGAGGGGCCTCTACTTGATGCCTCGTTTTCCAGAAGTTCACATTGAAGATGAGTTGCATGACCACAATTGAAAACTCGAGTGCGAGGATTAGAAGAATTCTTGGTAAGAAGGCAATTGCATATACAACACAGCAAGCTCCGGGGTGCATACCCATGAGAAGCTCCTTTCTTAAGTAAGCTCATGGTATAGAATGTGTCTTCCTCTATCAGAGATTTGGCAGTATCCTGAAGTAATGAAGTAACATTTAAATAGATATGAAATGTACTTATTTACAAATAACCAAAAAAGGTCAAACAAGTTGTGCTAATAATTCAAAGAATAGATGGGAAACAATCAGTTATCCATGAAAAATTTCAGAACCAATTAATAAATAAATGTAACCAGAAATTGAACTCCAGTAAAGACACATGTAACCAAAACAAAAATATAACTCAAAAGCTTGGTAATCTAGAACTAAATGCCTTACTGCAATGTGCTGCCTAATACGTTTCCTCCAACCTCCAATCAACAAGATCATTTGGAAATACATAAGAGGAGTGGCTTCCTAGGTCTATTACTCTATTGCTTCCTCTTAGTTTCTTGTCTACCAAAAGGAAAAAGGCTGCATAATCATGCATAGCAAATACACTTAGATATTTTTTGTAACTTGTTTTAGATTAAGATGCACTGAAATTCTAAATTTACTGAATTATACCTAAAATGCTATAAAAAGTTAACTAGAACACCTATAGAACATTCTACTTATAAATTCCAACTTTTCACATAAAGAACCTGTAAAAACCCTCTTTTTTATTTATTTTTTTTGGCTAAAGAAGTGCCGAGGGCTCTTGGGGCACATGCAATTCCTGTCCCTCGTGCACTAGGCAATTAGGCAGGGTGTCCCCAATGGGATATGACCGCTAGAATATAAATTTGAAACATCACCATAAAAAAAGATACAATTCTAAGCTTAACTGCACGAATTCTTTCAGCATGGGCAGATGGAGCAGACCCCATAGGAAAGCACGCATTTAGTATAAGGTACACATACCAGTATTCTTCTTTCAAAGCCATATATTCCCAGCATCTCCAATATGGTGAGTTTAAAATCGCCAAATTCCTGGCTACCATTATCAGAGAGAAGCTTTGACATGATAACTGGAAGGCGAACATATCCTATCATCCCCTCAACAATCTCTTTAATGAATTGAGAGAATAGCTTCCTCAAGAAATGGGCACCCCCATGGGATTTTGGGATCTTCCACTTGATTATGTCTGCCCCTCCATCCTCTTGCAATCCCAATGATTCAACTAGCATTCTAGCATGACTTCCACCTTCAGATTTCCTTTGATGACCATATGAACCCATCAATGGCTCGCAAAACCTGCATTAAACTCAAGAGGATGATAAGCTTTTGAAGAACCAACCATACCTTTTGATAGTACAGTAATTCTTTCCAAACAACTTAGTTTATGCAAATTTAAAGTGCCAAGTAGTTGTTAAGATTAAGAAACAAGTGAAAAACTAGCAGACATCTTCTCATATTTTGTCTTTCAAAGTAACAAGCTATGTTGTTTCCTTGTTCTCAGTGGGAAGAACCTTTATGAAACTGCCTTGTTCCCATACACGATCTTTCTTTGTTTCAGGTTTTATCTTCCAGAAAGATGCATTCTATGGCATCTGTCCCAGATCATGATAAACATTATATTGCTATTTGCTATGGCAACCAGAGATTTCACTTCCAAATCTAAAAATGAAAGATATACAGTAACATGCTATTAGTATTGGAAGTCGATGGAGTAACATGCAAACTAATTTGAAATCAATAATAAACCATCACTCAGAATGACTAAACACTAAACACTTAAAACGGGAAATTGGTTAACAAAGATCATGCAAAGATGGAAACATGAGTGGTTATCACATGCAGAAAAGCAAATGAGTCATTGGTATGAGCTTACATGTCAAGTAAGTGAAACCAGAGAGTCTCTGACTCCTCGGGATTCAAACGAGGGGTGTTCCGTTGACATAATCCAATACAGGCATGCAATATATTGCGTATGTCATTCGCCTGATGAGAAAGATCGCATATAAAATTAACTTGTCCAATCGTAAAGTGAAAAAACGAAAAAACTTAACCATATTTTCTCCAGAAATCATACATACAGACCTTCTTCAGATTTAAAACAGCACTAAAATGCTCCATGCTGGCAGATCCACTAAAAGCCAAGCTTGAAACTACACTTTCGACAGCAGTATCAAGCTCAATAAATTTATCATTAAGGCCAGAAAGTGTAAGTGAAAGAGCACTCCCAACATCACCAACCCTCTCTAATAAAAATGCAGCTGCATCTATGATCCCATATTCTTGGCACATGCGTAAACAGTGTTCTACTCGGTAGCTATCAAAAGTTTCTAAGAATTTGAGAACTGAATCACGTTCAAACTGACATAATAGCTGCAAAAGTAAACTGCAAATAATTAGAGCCTAAAATGCTTCCGCGAGGTAAAATGGAGCTTGCTTCCATAGTATTATCAAATGGATAAGCACTAAAGATATCAGAATAACAAGATAAACCAGCCATTAACCACCCGAGCTATAAACAGGGAGCATGGACAGACAAGAACACTTAACAGGAATGAGCATAGTTAATTCAAAACCCTAGACGGAGCAGAATAACAAAAAAAAATCTGTTGGCCAACCCAAATCAAGGGAGCAATTTTTATTTTCAAATACAAAAGCAACTAAGTTGCTTGTTATTTCCTTCAGACCTGAGCACTTGAGATACAAAAGCTAAACTAAAGAACACAAACTATGAAGAACAGGATAAAATTATATTTGAATTACGACAATAAAATTTGATATAACATCAAGATTGAAGAAAGTTATGCGGAAGGTGGTGAGCCCTCAACAAAATGCTTTCGTTGAGGATAGGCAAATCCTGGATGCCACTTTGATTGCCAATGAAGTGGTGGATGCCCATTTAAATGATGGAGGAGGAGGAGTGATTTGTAAGCTTGATACGGAGAAGGCTTTCGATCATGTTTGTTGGGACTTCGTGATTTACTTGTTGAAAAGAATGGGCTTTGGGGACAAATGGTGTAAGTGGATCTTCAAGTGTATTTCATCAGCTTCCTTATCTATCCTTGTTAATGGTTGTCCTTCAGGCTTCTTTAAAGTTCGAGGAGACTTAGACAAGAGGATTCATTGTTTCCATTTTTGTTCACTTTGGTGATGGAGACTTTGAGTAAAATGTTGATTAAGGAGGTTGACCAGGGGGGGAGTGGGGCCTTATGAACGACTTCAAAGTGGGGAGTATCGGTGGTAGAGTGAGTGTATCCCACCTTTTTGCTAACGATACAATTGTTTTTTGCGGGGTGGAAGCCACTCAAATTTTGCATTTATGTTGTGCTCTTCTTTGTTTCGAGGCGGTGTCTGGGCTTACGGTCAATCTTAGCAAGAATGACTTAATCTTTTTTGGTGAGAACATTAATGGTCGCTTTCTTGCAAGCTTGCTGGGTTGTAATGTGGGGTTACTTCCTGTTACTTATCTCGGGCTTCCTCTAGGGGCTAAGTTCAAAGACAAAAGTGTTTGGAATCCTATTGTGGAAAGGTTCGAGAATCGGTTAGTCGGATGGAAGCATCATTATCCCTCAAAAGGAGGAAAACTTACTCTTATCAAAAGCGCTCTTTCTAGCCTTCCCATTTATTTTATGTCTCTCTTTCATATTCCTAGCTCGATGGCTAATCACTTGGGGAGTATTCAAAGGAGGTTCTTTTGGGGCAATACGGAGGAGGAGTACAAATATCACTTGGTGAGATGGAGTGTAGTTAAGCAACCTTTGGAAAAAGGAGGGTTCGGTCTTAAATCTCTCATTTTATTTAATAAAACTCTTCTAAGGAAATAGATATGGAGATTTCTTAAGGATTTGGATCATCTCTGGAAGAGAGTATTGGAAGCTAGGGTTGGGTTGGATCAGATCCTAGTGGTTGGATGTTTAAGAAGCCTAGGAGGCCTATGGTGTGGAGGTGTGAAAATGGATTAGGCAAGGATGGGAGTATTTCTTCTCTCGTGTTTCGGTGTTGGTTGGTAATGGGGGAGAACTCAACTTTGCCATGACAATTGGTTTGGGAATACCTCGTTAAAACGCAATTTCTGATTATCTATAATATTGTGAGAGATAAAGATGCACTCATTAGTTCTTGTGTTTCCTTGACTAATGATGGACACGCTTGGAATGTGCTCTTTATCCGTAATGTCCATGATTGGGAAATTGAATTGATCCAAAGCTTCTTGGAAACTTTATATAGTGCCAGGTTGGATGTGAATAGAGAAGATGTGGCAAGATGGAAGCCTAATCCAGATAAAGGTTTTGCAATGAAATCTTTTTATAAGTTTTTTCTCGATAAGACTTCCTCTTAAGGCTCTCCTAACTTTCCTTGGAAAGCCATTTGGTGCTCTTGTGTCCCCATGAAAGTTTTTTGCGTGGGAAGCCTTTTGGGAAAAATTCTTACCATTGATAACTTACAAAAAAGGGGGAAGGTGATTGTTAATAGATGTTACATTTGTAAAGGTGATGGAGACCAGGCTCAACTTATTCGAGGGGCACCCGCAAGATCTTGGGTTTACGCTTAGGCTTAGGCTTAGTCTTAATAATTATTATTTTTTGTTTATGTTAGAGTCCTCTCATTTGCAAAGTCCTTACTAGGGTTAGCTTATTTTCTAGTATAAATATCTGATTGTATTACATTGGAGAACAACTTTTGATATTGAATAAAATACAGTGAGATCAGATTTCTTCTTCCCCAGGGTAGCCTGGTTTTCTATTCCAATCCCCATGTCAGCCTGATTTCTTTCTTTTGGTGAAGTGTCCTTGGCTAGAAGTTTGTGGGAGATGGCATATAGGATTTTGGGTGTTTCTTGGGAGGTTGTCGGCTCCGTGAAAGATGAAGTGTGGGCTTGGAGTGGTTTAAGGGGTTCAAAGAAAATCAAGAAGGCTTAAACTTTGATTCTTCTATATTGTTTGAATAGTGTGGAATGAGAGGAATTGTAGTACTTTTGATGGCATAGAGAGGCCTATTGAAGTTATTAGAGATAAACGGCTCAACACTCTTAATTTTTGGTTTAAAGGAAAAAAAATTGTAAATGTTTTTGTAGAATTGGAGAAACTGAATGTTTCATTCATTCATCGTAAAGCGTACAAGGTACCCTTATTTAAAGGGATAAACCTAACCTGATAACAATCAGATTTGAAATCAGAATATTAGTTACACAACTAATTCCTAAGATAACTCCTATATACAAGGTTCTATTTAAATTCAAATTTAAAAATATCTACACAGCACTCCTAGAATTACACGTGTTTTCCCACACTCCCCCTCAAGCTGGTTCGTACACATCGTAAAGACCCAGCTTGCTCACCAAGTCTTCAAATATCTGTTTCTGCAACCCTTTTGTAAACAAATCAGCTAGTTGTTCCCTTGTAGGGACGTAAGGCATACAGACAACTCCTTCTTCTAACTTCTCCTTAATGAAATGTCTATCAATTTCAACATGTTTCGTCCTGTCATGTTGAACAGGATTGTGACAAATGTTAATTGCTGCCTTGTTGTCGCAGTAAAGCTTCATAGGTCCTTCAACCTTGATACCCATTTCTTCGACTAGTTTTTTAAGCCACAACAGTTCACATATACCTTGAGCTGCAGCCCTGAATTCTGCCTCAGCACTGCTTCGCGACACAACAGTTTGCTTTTTACTTCGCCAAGTGACCAGATTACCTGCCACATATGTACAGAAACCCGTCGTTGACCTCCTGTCATTGATACATCCAGCCCAATCTGAATCTGTATAAGCTTCAATCTTCAATGGGTGCTTATTAGTAAAAAGCAATCCTCTACCAGGTGTTCTCTTCAAATACCTTAAAATCTTATACGCAGCTTCCAGATATTCATCTGTTGGAGAATGCATGTGTTGACTGACCACACTAACCGAGAAGGCGATATCGGGTCTAGAGTGGGATAGATAAATGAGTTTCCCGACTAGTCGTTGATATCTCTCCTTATTGGTCTGTTTCTTGTCTCCACTAACTTGCAGTTTGAAGTTTGGTTCAATGGGAACCTCACTAGGCCTGCATCCTATCATTCCGACCTCCTTGAGTAGATCCAGTGTATACTTCCTTTGCGTGACTGCAATACCCGATTTTGATCTTGCTACTTCCATCCCTAAGAAATACTTCAAATGTCCAACATCTTTGATTTCGAATTCCTTCCCAAGATACTCCTTAACCTACTATACACCTTTACTGTCATTTCCTGTCACTATTATGTCGTCAACATATACGATTAACACAATGATTCTCCCTGCTGAATACTTCAGAAACAGTGTGTGATCAGCTTGACTTTGTGCAAACCCGAAACCTTTGATTGCTTTTGAAAATCTGTCAAACCAGGCCCTTGGTGATTGCTTCAAACCGTATAGTGATCTTTTTAGTCGGCATACGCTGTCCTTTCCGTAGTGTTTCTCAAATCCTGGGGGAGTGACATATAGACCTCTTCTACTAGCTCTCCATTGAGAAAAGCATTTTTTACGTCAAGCTGGTGGAGTGGCCAATCTTGATTTGCAGCTATGGACATGATGATCACTCTGATTGTGTTCATCTTTGCTACGGGTGCAAAGGTCTCTTGGTAGTCTATGCCGTAAGTCTGTGTGTACCCTTTGGCAACCAACCGTGCTTTGTAACGGTCAATTGATCCATCAGCCTTGTATTTGAGAGTGAAAACCCACTTACAGCCAACAGGAACCTTGCCTTTTATCGATTTAACAATCTCCCAGGTTCCAGTTTTTTCCAATGCCTTCATCTCCTCCATTACAGCCGCACGCCACTCTTGTTTCCCCAAAGCTTCTTCAATATTCCTGGGTATTTCTACAGAAGCCATATTGAGAGCAAAGGACAAATAGGCAGGAGATAATCTGTGATATGATGTGTATTTAGCAATGGGATGTTGTGTGCAGGTTCTTACTCCTTTTCTGGTTGCTATGGGTAGATGTAGATCATTACCTTTTGCGTTTAAATCCTCAATCTCGGCTGAAGGATAGGTCAGTATTGGTATGGGCTGAACGGTATGCATTATCCTGTTAGGATTTTTCCGCCTTATATAGACACGAAGTTCAGGGCAGTTAGACTCCTCCCCCTCTTTGCGATTTTCTAGCACCGGGATTGGGACATGATGTTTTGGAGTTTTTGGAGAAATATCTGCCGAGTTCCTAGGATTTTGTGAATTTTCAGTTTGCTGATTTTTTTGAGGAACTGAAAGATCTGAATTTGAGTTTGGGCTTAGAGAGATAGATGGAGAAGTTTGGGTGTCATTCGAATTTTGAACTGGAGAGATATTTGGAGAGATTTGGGACTCATTTGAATTTTGAAACGGAGAGATATTTGGAACTGATTCTGCTGATTCTGATTCCCAAAATTCAGCTTCTGATTCGAATTGTGAGCTTATCTCCCCCTGAAGATGAGTTTTGGAGAAATAAGGAAGATTTTCAAAAAAAGTGGCATCGGCTGACACAAAGAATTTTTTAGAGATTTGATCAAAACACTTGTATCCATTTTTAGTAGGAGAGTAGCCCAAAAATACACACTCAATGGCCTTAGAGTCAAGTTTGCTTCGAAATTGACTGTGAATATGGACAAAGGCTTGACAACCAAATGTTTTTAGGGTAAAGAATGTAATAACTTTGTATTTGGATAGAATTTTTGAAATATTTGAATGGGTGCTTGAAAATTAAGAACTTTAGATAGCATACGATTAATTAAGTATGCAGCAGTCAAAACAGCTTCCCCTCAAAGATATTTTGGAACTTGATAAGTGAACATTAATGCCCTAGCCACTTCTAAGAGATGCCGATTTTTTCTTTCGGCGAGACCATTTTGTTGAGGACTATCGACACATGAGGATTGATGAATGACTCCTTTTTCAGATAAGAAATTGCCAAGTACATTAGAGAAATATTCATAACCATTATCTGTTCGAAAGAGTTGAATAGAAACACCAAATTGGGTTTTAATCATGTTATAAAAATTTTGAAAGCACTGAAACGTTTCAGATTTGTCTTTTAAGAGATATATCCATGTTAAACGAGTATGATCATCAATAAAAGATATAAACCATCTTGTACCCGAAATATTTGAAACACGGGATGGACCCCAAAGATCGCTATGAATAAGATTGGAAGGCAAAGATTTTTCATAAATTTCTGAGCGAAAAAGTGCTCTGTGATGTTTTGCAAGTTCACAAATCTCACATTGAAATAGAGAAGGATCTTTATTAGAAAATAAAACAGGAAACAATTTTGCTAAATAACGAAAACTGGGATGTCCTAATCTACGGTGCCATAACATGATGTTATCTTCTTCAAGAGAAGTGGAGGCTTTATTTGTGACTTGAACTTGTCTACCTAAGCTTGATCCTTCTTCAAAATAATACAAACCATTCTCCAACCTAGCACTGCCAATCCTCTTCCCCGAGATCAAGTCCTGAAACTCACAATAGGTAGGATAAAAGTTAGCAACACAGTTTTGGTCTTTAGTAAATTTGCTCACAGAAAACAAATTACATGTAAGATTGGGAACATGTAACACAGAATTAAGAGCAAGTTTTTGAGAGACAGGAATTTTTCCTTTTCCTGCTATGGCTGAAAGAGATCCATCGGCTATTCTCACTTTGATATTACTCGGACAAGGAGAATAGGAGATAAACAGATTAGATAAACCAGTCATGTGGTCAGACGCTCCTAAATCTATTATCCAAGGTACGCGAGAGTTGTTTGTCATACCTGCTAAGGAGCAAGATGGATTAAGAGTGGATGCAGCTGGCGATTTGGTCTTCTGAATCAGGTCCTGAAGAAGATCCCATTGCTCCTTGGAGATGACTGAGTCTTGAGAACCAGTTTGCGAGCCTGAATGAACCGACTGGGTGTCTTCAGTGACATGAAGAGCACGATTATTGCTCTCGGCTGGCTTATTGTTCTTCAGGTGCGTTGGTTTTCCATGCAGCTTCCAACAGGTTTCTTTGGTATGACCGACTTTGTGACAATGGTCACACCAAGGGCGTCTGTTGTCACTCCTTCGACTGTAACGCTGCTGAGTTGTTAGAGCAGAGTCCGTAGCCAGCGCAGATTTATTGATAGGTAGAGTGGGCTGATTTCTCCCCATCATCACAAACCGGTGGCTTTCATCCCAGCGAACAGCAGCAAAGACTTCGGGAATGGAAGGCAGGGGTTCTCTTCCAATTATTCGTCCTCGCACATCGTCTAAGTCTCGGTTGAGGCCAATCAGAAACTCAAAGATGCACTCTTGTTCAAGCATCTTGCTGTACAGCGTACTGTCAGCAGCACACTCCCATTTCACCTGTCGATATTGATCAGCCTCTTGCCACAGACCTTTGAGAATGCTGTAGTATTGAGTGACTGAGAGCTCTCCTTGTCTGATTCGGCGAACCCTTTGAGTAACCTCAAACAACTGTGCAGCATCACCAGCATCAGAGTAAGTTTCGACAGCGGCTTCCCATATGGCTTTGGCAGTAGGAAGAAACAGATATAATCGACCTATATCTGGTTCCATAGAGCTGATCAACCAGGCCATCAACATGGAGTTTTCGGCCTCCCAAGTAGGGTATGAAGGATCTGATTTTGGTAGGGCTGTAGTGGTGCCCGAGAGATAGCCGTATCTCCCTCGACCTCGGACAAACATGGTGACAGATCGGGACCATGGCAGATAGTTCTGGCCATTCAGCTTGTGTGAGGCGATTTGTAGTGAGGGGTTTGTTTCAGGGCTTTTGGAAGTGTTTTCACCTGAAAGATCAGACATGGTGTTTGGTTGGTGTTCGGCTGTGATAGGGACTCTCTGGTTTTCTCTCAATTTTTTTTTTTTTTTTTATAGGAATCAGTTCTGCTCTGATACCATGTAGAATTGGAGAAACTGAATGTTTCATTCATTCATCGTAAAGTGTACAAGGTACCCCTATTTAAAGGGATAAACCTAACCTGATAACAATCAGATTTGAAATCAGAATATTAGTTACACAACTAATTCCTAGGATAACTCCTATATACAAGGTTCTATTTAAATTCAAATTTAAAAATATCTACACAGCACTCCTAGAATTACACGTGTTTTCCCACAGTTTTGGACATATCAAAATTTGTGGACTCCCTCTCTTGTAATTAGCCTTGGCTTTGAGCTGCACCCTCTTGGTGCTTCTTAAAAAAATTTTACTTATCAAAAAAATAAAATTTGATATAACATGCACATTTCATCAAAGCGAAAAAAAGGAGGTTAGGGGAAGGGGTCAGTAGAATGCGAACCATTCAATCAATTGCTGCACTATGCAAGGACTCACCTCCAAATAAAGCTCAACCATATCATCAGTCACATTCACAGGATTACTACGCATAAATTTGGGGAAATCAGAGATTCTTCCCAAGTATGTCTCAAGTCCTTTGGATGAATCCTTTGCCGTTCTTCCATAAGAAACATCCACATTTTCATCTTTTCTTAAATTAGAAAAGTTGAGAGTTCCAGATAGGTGAACCTCAATAACTGTCTTCAAATAAAGGAAAAGACTTTTTGGATGAGAATGAAGCTCAGAGAGTATGTGAGAAACTTCATCATTAAAATGGTCAATGACCAAGAAGAATGTGCCCTCTCTGCAAAAGATCAGGAAAAGCATGCGAAACATAAAAGACATTACATAACCACAGAAAATCTTACACCATATCAACCAAACGAAACAAAGAGATGTGATATTACTAGAATGCATTACCTGCTTAAGTGAACAAGCTCCGGAATCCTAGAGATAACAGCAGAATGGAAAGCAGTGAATTCATTGCCACTCAGCTGTAGCAATGTGCTATTAATAAAAGAAAAGGCATGAACGGGTTTATCCACATCTCTTATATAGCTATCCAAAGCAGCAAGATACTGATGTCTAGTAGTATGAATTAAGCCACAAACCTAAAAATGAGCGCAGAGCTGATAATAAGAATAAATTAATAGAAAATCCTAAATGATGGCAATTTACTGAGAGAACATCAAAAGAATTAACACTATGAAGATACCTGGTAAAAGTGTGCCTTCTCACAAAGGTGTAACACATAGGATGCGTCCCAATGACTCTCTGGCACTACTTTCAGAAGGGCAAGCAACTGGTTCTCTCTCTTTTTTGAAGATACACGCTGAAGAAAATTATTTTCAGATGTCAAATACTCCAAAATCTGAGTCAACACCCTTTTCGAGATATTAGCTCTACCACATGCAACACAATATGCAATGAACTCAAACAGATGACCCATATCTTTATTTGAAGGCCATGTCTCTATGGATCCAATATCATCACTGCTAGCAGATCCATCTGTTTGGGAGATGCCCCCATCAAGAATTAGAACAAGCGCATCAATAGTATTCTGAACCAATATATTCTCACTTTCAGCTATCAAATTGTTTTCTCTCTTAGACTCCGAATTTGCATCAGCTGAATCAGGGAAAGAAAAGTCAGGTTTTGGGGTTTCATATTCTACAAAAGCACACCTAAGCACCTCTAAAGTGGCTTCAGTATCTAGCTCTAAGAGGTGAAAGAGGTTCAAGTATGCCCCCCTGAACAATAAACTTGAAGCTGCTTGTGAATTGCGGGCACCAGAATCCTCTAACAGAAACTGCAGAAGTTCAGTTCTAAGAGATGGCAAGCGTGTGGGAGGAAGAGTTCCATGACCTGCAGATAGACAATTGTATTGATTCAGTGATTCTTTTTTTTTTTTTTTTTGGATAAAAAAACATTGTATGAAGGGCATGAAGGGGGTGGCACCCAAGTACAAAAAACTATCTACACAATAATATAATCAATGAAGCCTACTAAATCTACTTCATTTACAAAATAATTCCCATTAAACCAAAACCCAAAAGTGTTAAGCCACCTATACTCGATGGAAGCTATAGGAGTTCAAGTCCATCAAACGCCCTCATATTCCTTTCATTCCAAACAAACCAAAAAGTAGATAATGGAATCAAGGAATATGCTTCCTTCATTTCTTTATAAGTCCTCCAACCAGTCCAAGCCCAAACCTCATCTTGAATAGACCCGGAAACCAGTATAAGTAATGCAGCTTGGAAATATGTTGTATAAGTGATGCTGCTTAAGACAAGTGTTTTATATTTATTTTTTTAAAAAGCAGATTCATTTTGCTTCAATGCTTCATAAGCAATCCATAACATTCAACTCTAGAACATATTCAAAAAGCCTTTAAAGAGACAATTAAATTCTGAAAAAATAAAATTAGGAAGAAAAAAGGGCTCAATGTTACTTAATTATTTACAAACCTGAGCTATATCTTCCCATAAGAGTTAAGAACAAAATAACAACAAAGAAAATCAATCGGGAATATGCTGAACCCCACAAATAGTTCTACAGTAAGCAAAATCCCTAGAAATACATGAGCTCACCATCAAAAGGAAGACATAAAATGCGTCAGAAGTGTGAGCACCATTTCAAGTGTGCTAATAAATCATGCAATAGAACCCCAAGGGGTTAGCTCAAGATGCAAGCAGGGCCTAGAAAAGCGCCTCGGAAAGCATAAGTCAAGAGTTTGAAACCTCACTTGCACTTTTGACGCCCTTGGACCAACCACCAAGGTTTTGGGTGGCTCAGTAATTGCCCAATGACCATGAGGGGATTGCATGTGCCCAAGGGATTGGTGGAGCATAGAGCTAAAGATTCCATCATTAATAATAATAAAGTAGGCAACAGCTAAAATGACCTAATTTCTTAAACAAAAACATTGAATATAAACAGTTGCTAGTATGTATATCTAATTTCCCAGAAATTTGTCCAAACCAAGATCCATGTCAGCATCTTTAAGATGAGTTTAACAAAAAAAAGGCAAGTCTCCAATAGTTCTTAAACAAAAACATTGAATATAAACAGTTGCTAGTATGTATATCTAATTTCCCAGAAATTTGTCCAAACCAAGATCCATGTCAGCATCTTTAAGATGAGTTTAACAAAAAAAAAAAAGGAAAGTCTCCAATAGTTCCAATTAAGCCAAACTTAAAACCATACCTGGTGGAAAAGAACGGCCTGAAAAGCAGTACTTCAGATAAACAAGCATCCTGTACCTGTTAACAGAACAGTACTAATACACTTAAATTGATAACAAAAAAGCTAACTGATGCATGATAAGAAAAGCAATATTTATTATTTTGGGATTTAGGGATTATGTTGTAATGACAATATTCTTGGAGATGATATTTTAGGAAACTTAGATTTAGGCATTTATTAGGATTTGATTACTTTCTTATTTAAATAATGTTTGATGCCACTTATCAAAAAAAATAAATAATGTTTGGTGCCTATATAAGAGCACTCATATTAGGATTGTAAATTCGAACTGGATTATGGAATAAAATTCTAGTTTTGTTATCTTTTGTCCCTTTTTTTCCCTGTTCTTTATTCTTCTTGATCTATTCTCTCTTCCATCTGATCTATTTTCTCTCGGTCTAATATCTCTAATTCTCTGTTGTTTCTCCCCTTTCTTAATCTGCTTCACTTTCTACTTATATGTCTTACATCAAAGTGGTATAGAACCGAAAGATCTTGCATTCCTATCTCTATCTATCCCTTGAATCAGATTTTGGTATCAAAAAAAATATTGTTATGAACAGTCGCTATAGTGTCAATGAACAGTTCCATCGCTACAGTATCGATGAATAGTGTTCTGCGTTTTTTTAAATGTATTTTCTTTCTGTATTTTCTGATTAAAAAAAAGTAAAAAAGAGTAAAAAAAAATCACAGGTTTCCTTTTCTGGTTTATTTATATTCATTTTTTTTATTTATATCAAATTGGAGTCACTTGTGAGGAATGAGTGAGCTGAGTCGAGTTCTTTTGGTTACAGTTCATCATGTACTATATCTAATTACAGAAGATGTGCACTATCAGATTTTTGGTCCTTTTAGTCATATCGAGAAAATTAGTCTTTTCTCAAATTCATTGGATTTTTAGGCGCTTGAGCAATATAACCTGCCTCAAGATGATGTCTGGGCTGAAACCGAGTTTGATGGTCTTTGCATTTATGAAAACGGTTACCAGTTAGAGATCACGTATTGCAACTTTGAAACTCAAATCCTCCTTATGCAACAACTCCTTGCACGAACAACACAATTAGTGGAAGCAGCTTTCGCCAAAACTTATATCCATCGACGTTCGTGTCACGACGACACCAAGTATGAAACTGTTTCTCCAATCCAAGAACACTTTGAAGAGTAATTCCGGTCATCGCGGAAGAACTCAAACTAACGATGTCCTAGATATATCTCTTGAAACCCTTCACACTGAAGATCACCATTGCCAAAGCATGGAAGCCGATATGTGTGTGCCTGACATTCCTTCCATTGACGACACTATAGTCAGCAACTTTCAACTCCAACCATCCATAGTTCTGATCCTTCGTCACTACAAAACTTGTGGTCGAGTTTTTTGTAAGTGGGGCAGAATGACGCAGAATAGGAAAGCAATATTTATTATTTTAGGATTATATTGTAATGACAATATTCTTAGAGATGATATTTTAAGAAACTTAGATTTAGGCGTTTATTAGGATTTGATTTACTTTCTTATTTAAATAATGTTTGGTGCCTATATAAGAGCACTCATATTAGGATTGTAGATTCATACTGGATTATGGAATAAACTTCTAGTTTTGTTATCTGTTGTCCCTCTTTTTCCCTACTCTTTATTCTTCTTGGTCTATTCTCTCTTCTATCCGTCTAATTTCTATCCGATCTATTTTCTCTCGGTCTAATATCTCTAATTCTCAATTGTTTCTCCCCTTTCTTAATCTGCTTCTCTTTCTACATATCTGTCCTACATCACTAGCAATATGGAGGAAAGGGACATAAAAAGACACTTTAAGATCAGTTCAATTCTATTATTGCTAGAAAACCTAGGCACTTTGGAGAAAAGTCATCAAACTAACACCAAATTTCCACATGTTTTGGGCTTATTTTATCCAATTCTATATCTGCCAAGGAAAGATTATGTTCCTATTTAGATTAAATGAACTTCATTTTTACTAGAGCACTCCACCGTGGTCTTCTGAAAATTTTCCCATGAATTCTCCTTCTGTCAAAAGTTGGAAACACACTGTTACTGGCAGTATGGTACCTATTCCAGTAAGCTTATTCATGGGAGATTCAAATTTCTTATTTCTCTTTTCCCCGGTCTTCATCTTATTTGTGCAAGCAATAATCAATTATTCAATTATTTAATAACCATAATGCATACATTAAATGATCAGAAAGATCTCCCAACAGCCCAGATTCTACAAAACTTCCAACTTGCAAGCAAGTGGTGGATCTGTTCTATATCAGATTATAATTTCCTTTCACTAAGATACAGTTAAGATGTAAACAAGCGATCACATCAGTGTCATATTCTTTAGTGACCAGATACCATATTGTAATCAAATTTCCTTTCTTGAAAATATGCCAATTAATGATTCTTTTTTATAAGTAAAGAAAATTTATTAATAATTAGGCACCAAGAAGGTGCAACTCAAAGACAAAAGGCTAATTACAAGATAGGAAATCCATAAAATCCAAAAGGTCAAAATTATTTACAAAGAAATTTCTTTTGACCCAAAAGTTAAGTGTATTTAGCCATCTATTTCTAATAGTATCAAAACTTTTCTCAATTCCATCGAAAGCTCTACGATTTCTTTTATTCCATACTAGTCAAAAAATCGAATGTGAAACTAAGGAGTACGCCTTTTTGACTTCCTTTGTTGCTTTCAATCCACTCCAAGCCTAAACTTCATTTTCAGGGAGCCAGCTACCACCCAAGATATCCCCAAAATCTTATAAACCATCTCCCACTAGTTTCTCACCAACGGCACTCTACCAAAAGATGAAAGATTACAAATATAACACCTATTGACAATTACTGATCCAAATCACATGGAACGGTAGTCCAAATCACATGGACACCTCAACACTCAATCGCAGAGTTTGATAAGTAATGATTAATCTGATTTCGTTCGTAAACTGCCAAATAACAAATGAAAATCCCCTATACATAGGGAAGATCCAAACATAAAAATAAAGAATAAACCTAAAAGATAAGAACAACTGGTCTAATCAGATAACAATGGGAAATAAGAATAACTTATCATATCTGATTAGAACTCTTTTTATTATATCTTCTTCTAGAATATGTGTTGTTAAAGAAGTCTCCTACGCTGGTGGGTCCCCCATCAATTACTCTCCCCCTTCTTCACAAGTTATCAATGGTAAGAATTTTCTCCCAAGAAGCCTCTCAAAGAAAGAAACTTACTTTCCTAGGTGCACGGAAACACCAAATTGCTTTCCATGGAAAATCAAAAGGCCCAACTGAATGATCCCCATTAGCCAAAATTTTATAGAAACAATTCACCTCAAAACCCTTTTCCGGATTAGGACCCCATCTAGCCAAGTCTTCTCTACTCCCATCCATCTTAATTTTGTATAAAGTTTCAAAGAATCTTACAATCCCCCCAACTTCCCAATCATGGACATTACGAGCGAGCTGAACTTCCCAAAAGACCGCATCGAAAGTGAATTAAGCACAAGAGCTAATAAGTGCATCCTTATTCCTCACAATATTAAAAGTTTCCGGAATTTGGTCTTTTGGAGAGGTGTTCCCAAACCAAATGCCGTACCAAAGCCAATTAATGATTCTTTAACAGAGACTAAAAATAACTTCAGCAAGTAGGATTCAGTGAGGGCCTGTCTGGCCTAGCTTCTGCCGCCAAGTAGCAAAAGCTAGGCCAGACACCCTCATCTGCTTTTAAGTTGAAGCATAAGCTGAAAGGAGCTGAAAAATAGCTGATTTTCGCCCAAATCAGAAGCCGAATTTTGTAGCTTTAGACCTAAGAAGCTATTTTGACAAACAAGTAAGATTCCTGAAATGTCCTTGGATGGAAAGGAAAATTACACCCTCTTTAGAAGAGCGAAGACCACTCTAAGCCCAAAGAGAAACCATCTCACTGGAGAAGGGATGCAAGAACCAACGAGGGCTTCCTTATCATGAACAAGAGCAAAAACTTCCGGAAATTGAATTTTCAAGGGAGTGTCCCCGCACAAGTATCATGCCAACCCAAACCCTTTCTGTTACACACTGAGAAAGAAACCCAAGGAAAAAAGTATCTCACCCTTTCCTGAACCATTTCCGAACCCCCTACACCATAAGCTCCCTCCCTTCCTTAGCCATCCACCCATTTGACTCCACACCAAACTTAGCTTCAGTCACACACCTCCAAGTATGATCCCCCTCCATCATGAATCTCCATTACCATTTCCCTAAAAGAGCTTTGTTGAATAGAGAGTGATTTGAGGCCTAAACCCCCTCTTTCCACCGGTTGATGAACGATACCCCATCTAACCAAGTGATACTCGTTCTCCTCCCCAAAATTTCCCCAAAGAAACCTTCTTCGAATACCTTCCTAACGATTAGCCACCGAGCTTGGAATAGGGAAAAGAGACATAAAGTAAATTGGTACACTCGAAAGAGTGCTTTTAATAAGAGTAAGATGTACCCCATTGGAAAGATAGCGATTTTTCCAACCGGCCAACCTTCTTTCAAACTTTTCAACATTAGGCTCCCACACACTTCTATCTTTAAATTTTGCACCAAGAAGAAGCCTGAGGTAGGTAAGAGGAAGGGACCCCACATTACACCCCCATAAAGAAGCTAAGTACTCCCAATTCACATTAGCCCAAAGAGGAATCAAGTCACTATTACAAAGATTAATTTTCAACCTGGAAACTGATTCAAAGCAAAGAAGAACACATCTAAGATAGAGAACTCGTTTTGGTTCCGCCTTGCAACACTTTTAACAAAAAATTTACCAAACGCTCAATAATTTTTAACTCGACAACACTTCTACCCATAGCTATTTT
The DNA here is from genome assembly GCA_023935145.1 of Bretschneidera sinensis. Taxonomy (NCBI): domain Eukaryota; kingdom Viridiplantae; phylum Streptophyta; class Magnoliopsida; order Brassicales; family Akaniaceae; genus Bretschneidera; species Bretschneidera sinensis. The sequence continues at coordinate 116,572,614 of CM043697.1, forward strand.
AACATAACTTTTGGGCCCTCACTGCAGAAGCTCCAACTAGGCCAGTCAGGTCCTTATTAATTTTATATAAATAGAGGGATTTTCTACATTTCTTTTTCTTGTCTTTTTTTTGGTTTTTTTTTTTTTTTTTTTTTTGGGGGGGGGGGGAATCTTTAAAGGAGAAGCAGCTTGGATTGCCTAGAAAATTAATACTTAACATGAAGCTTTTTTTTATAATTTTACATTACAAAAATTTGCCACTAAAACCAATACAAGGATCTACCAGCATATTAAGTTCTATGCTAACAAAAACCAAATACACTGATATTGACACGACAACATTTGTCAAATAGTAGCAAGCAAAACAATACTTTCTGGGTTCAATTAATTAGAACACAGGTCACACATCTTAATGCAACATACCCGAGAGCTGCAGCACTTTTTCTTTGACTATTTTGTAAAACTACAAACAGCTCCTCCAACGGCGCCCTGAAATCATCCAATCCTTTATTGAAAAGATAAAAAAGGGCACCATACAGTCCATGCTCCCGGCATAACCTGACAACCTACAAGACAAAGAGAAAGATCAACTATCATTCATTGTTAAAACTATAACAACTAAAATCAGTTCAATTTCACAAAGAAAAAAGATTATTCTTAAAGAACTATAAACTGCAGACAAGATTTGACCTGATTGAAGTCCAAGGAAGAAATGTCCATGTGAAGGACACATTGTTCAACTCGCTGTAACCACCCTTTGCTGCTATAATGCTCTACCAGTGCTTGCATAATCTGAGAAAATATATACAAGAAAAATCACTATGTATGATTTCACAGACAATAAGTTGTAAGCATTTCAACATTAAGTGATACCTCAGGAGGTAGAGATCCAAGCATGTCCTTTAGTATATAGGGCTCCAAAAGCTCCAAAAATGTTTCTAGAAATTGGCAAAGGAAATAATTCAAAGAATGTTAACCGCTACTAACATGGACACTAAACGTAATGGTATACTGTGGAACAATGCACATAGTTCCTTTTTTTTTGCTCAGGAAAAAATGCACAACCTTCAGGGCAACTAGCTATTGTCTTGTAGTGTGTTGCAAGTGAAAATGTATTTCGTGTGATTACTTGTTTTATTAATTTTTTTATGCGTATGAAAAAATAAAAGTATAAATACTATGTTTTAATTTCAATAAGAAAGACATAAGATAAAATCTTCAAATTTTTTCATTGTTAATAAGTGCAAATGTTGTTACTTATAAAAAAAATAAACATTAATACTGTTCTAATGTAAATAAGATCCAATAATCTGCTATATTTTTTATCGTTAAAACCCACACACATGCCTCGAACCCTTGACCACAAAGTGGGCAAGGAAATGTCCTTAGCAACGCTCCAAAGCGATGAATTTATCAATGCGATAAAATTATAATCAAATTTTTAAATAGATAACAAATATTCTAAATTCAATCCTTATCAATCTTTTATTTCCCGTCAACTTATTAATGGATTTAATTACATGAATAATGAATTGTTTCTAAAAATTTTGCTTTATCTTTTTTATAAGTAAAAAATCAAGTATAAAAAGGAATCAAGAGGGTGCAACCCATTTACAAGGAACTATCTACAAGAAATCAAATCAATGAAGTCTATAAGATGAAGTTCATTTACAAAGAAATTCCCCTCAACCCAAAACATACAAGATTAAGCCAATCCTCTTTAAAATCCCTCTTGTTTCTCTCCAACCAAAGCATCGACATAATAGAAAGAGGAATCAAAGCAATGACTTTCCTCTTCTCTTTGGAAGCACGAATACCACTCCAAGCCCAAATTTTCTCAAGAATGGACCCGACACTCACCCAAGAAATACCCATAACCCGACGAGCCATCTCCCATAGTTGGCAAGTCTAAGAACAATTAAGCAAGATGTGGTGAATGGATTCGACTTCCTCATCGGTTCACCAAAACTTTTCCTCTCTTTTGGAGATTGTCAATGGTCAAAATTCTTCCCCAAGCTTCTCAAGCAAAAAAAAAAGCTACCTTAGAAGGGGCACAAGTCATCCAAATAGCCTTCCAAAGAAAATTTGGGTTTCCTTCTATAGGCAAGAGAAGGGCCTCGTAGAAAGAGCTAATATCAAACTCCCCATTCGCCGAAAGGCACTATTTCACTCTATCCTCCCTTTGTGAGTCAAACTTTGCTTGATGATCTTCTCAAAAAACTCTTGAACTTCTTAAAGCTCCCAATCTTGCACGTTGTGGCTAAACGAAATTCTAAGCCACCACACCATTAGTCAATGATGTGCAATCACAAATTACGGCTTCTTTATCCCTTGCAAGAGCATAACGATCAGAAAATAATCTTCCAAAGTGATGTCCCAAAACCATGCATCATGCCAAAAGCTAATAAAGTCTCCATTCCCCACCTCAAAACACACCTTAGGAAGAAAATCATCACTACACCATAAGTCCCCCCTCACTTCTTTAGAAAAAAAAATGTTTATATAAAGAAATGAATTCTCTAAATGACTTGCTTAAATTGCCTTGAACCACTTTAAGCAAATGTGCTTTCAAGCATGCTTAAAATGGTTCCCAAAGTTCGCTTATATTTAGTAAAACTAAAATCCATACTTTTTTTATAATAATTAAAATCCGTACTATGAGGTAAAGGAAAAGGTTAATTTAATGGATTTAATACATAATAGTTTATTATTCTGGATTGCTTGTTTATATGTAGTCGTAATGAATTGTGTGCAAAAGACTTGCTTATATAAAGTAAAATTAAATCCTAATTCTCTGAGGAAAAGAAGAAATACTTAATCTGAAAAATAATTATTAGTTAAGGGTTATTTGTCCAACGAATGTTTTAGACCACATTTGACTTTTATATATGGTATAGATTATATATAGTATTGATTAAACAGCAACTAACACGAACTGGAAAAAGGTACAGACTGGTCAACACAATCTGTTTGTACTGTCATATCAAATGTCCAAGTGCAATCACTCTAAAAAGTACAGAAAAGAGATGCTATGATCTACTTCACAAGTGTAAAATGAAACAAAACCAAAGAAACCCCAAAAGCATTTTCCATGACAGTTTTCCTTAAATGTCTTCAGAGAATATGTCTAGCTGTGGGCTTACAAAAACTAGTATGAATGTTTTTAGTGAAATTGTACCCCTATTTAACTTCAAAATATGCAAATAAGAATAAGCTTTATATTTCTTGGTTTTGTGGAGCTCTTTGGTACAAGAAATCAAATACAGTTTTTTTTCTCTTTCTTCTTTGATTTTGATCTTTTTAGAAGTTAGAAATTGTAAACATAAAAAACTAGACATCCTCTTGAGAAAGTTATTACAGAAGATTCAGAATCCATGAAATACATATTATGAAAAGTGGAAATTATGTGAAGTACCAAGAAGAATATGTTATATAAAAAAACGTTGCTACTGGAGGAGGATGAGATCTAAGTACCAGCAAGGGTCGTGCACCACAAATGACCTATCTATGAGCATTTGACACAAGTTCTAAGTGCATTCACATTTGACCCCATAACTTTATTGCAGAATAGGTCATCATTCTGCATGATAAATGACTCTCACAGAATATCAACCCTGATCTAAATATCAAAGTCAAATTTAGAATAGAATTAAAGAGAGGCATTTAACACAAGCCGACACTAAGGTGGGAGCATACCTCTTTGTTGAACAGCCACAAATTTGGAGAAAATTTCATCAAAGAGGATGTCAGTCCTCTTAATATGGACACAGAACTCAACTGCAACACCACCAACACGGGTGAATTGCTCTTTTATTTCAGAGTGCACAGAACTGCTTCTATTCGCTGGCTCATCAAGTTGTTCGGTTTTTCCAATCTGGTTGCAAAATGCTACCGAAATATAAGAAAAAACTTCATCTACATATGACAATAGCAACTCTACTAGATAGGGCATTACGGCCTCCTTCACAGCATCCAGGGATCTAGGAAGGTCAATAACACCATGAGCTTGGCCATCATAAAAAGTCATTGCCATGTTCAAGGCACCCATCCAATCACCTGCTTTCCGCAAAACATTAATGCGCTCCTTCCACTGAAGAAGGCGAGAAACAACAAGATGCATAGGTCCAAGTATGTATATAGAAGCCCCTCTTACAGCTAAACAATTATGATAAGCTTTCTCAGGGTTTCCAAAGACATTAATAAAGTGAGTATGATATGCAACAAGATCATCTCCTGCAGACCCATCTACAGAAAAACTCGTTTGGTGGATCACAGTTCCATCCTTTGCAAATAAATAAAGCTGTCCTGTCAGTGTTAGAACCACCAGCATCTGGACAAGCAGAAAACCATCGATTAGCCTTATACTTTCATTAAGGGAAATGAAACTGTTTACTGTCTGAAATCTCACAAGCATAAATTAGAAGTTTAGAACGTAAAGAAACATATAAACACTAGAAGCCTGAATAACCAAATACGCAAGGCATAGACAAACAAACAAAATATGCATACCTGCTCATCCAACCAAGCCACACCAATGGATGCACTATCAAGGGACCAATTCCCATAGACTTTCAACTCTGATTTGACCAACTTTGCAACCTGAACTTTTCGACCCCAAGCAACCGCAAGCAATGAAACTCTCTCTGATGCTTCTGTGGAAGTATTTTCCGCAACATATTCACACCTTAGAAAACTGTCAAATTGAAATTTAGCAGACTCATCCAATTCTTACCTGTAGAAGAACCACGAGACTGCGTCATGCATTTCCATGCAGTGTAAGGCATAGAACCCTCCCGAACCCCTTCTGGCCTAGAAAGTTGCGTATAAACCTCCAAGGGGCTGAGCCTTACCTGTACAAAGTCATGTGGCTTCAGCACATTGTGAAAAGAAATCTCCACAACAATTAAACATCATTATTAATAACACAAAAGGTACATGGAATTTGCACAATCAACCGGACTTCATACCACCAGAGCAGTTTGATAGGTGACAAATATGACCACCCCTTCTTCAACCAAAGAAGAACTCTCGTTGAAGAGTTTCCAACCCGCATCACCCCCAACAACACCCCCCATCATGCTACCTATACTGCTGGATGAAACCGCAGTGTTTCCCTGAGTGGACAGCAAAGCACCTCCACAAGATTCATCAAGAAGAAGAGGCGACGCTGATAGTACTGTGCTTGTTGTTTGACCATCAAGAATACACTATTGCACCCAAACCCATAAACATAAGAGTCATTAATTTAGGAGGATAAGACCTTGATAATCATATATCTATTTGGAATAAGCATAAAAAATATGCTACAGACAGATCACTCATTTGCCCAGAATAATGTTTTACCTGCGTTTTAATGGAGAACCTGTTAAGCAAGGGAAGCACGGAGAAAGCATGTAACAGAACAAGACCCTTACTATCACCGGTAACTACTTTAAATTGACGAGAAACTTGAGAATCCTGCCCCAGAAACAATGTATGTACCACCGGTGAGGTGTGTTCTCCAGTGATAACTTTTGCTGCTGAAGCCCTCTGCACATCCCAGACTGTAATATGACCATCACCATAACCTACTAAGAGCAGGTCTCCTTGCTGATTGAAGCACATGGAGGTAACTGGGGCATGAGACCGGTCCCCTTGCAAACCAAGCAACAGCATCTGGAATATATATAGCATGGTTTAATAGTTGAACATGGCCTACTATCATTTCATACATTATAATTGAAAAAAAGAACTAATCTATTAAATGAAATATCTAATGCAAACATGGCTTGACAGCTTGACATCTAAATGGAAAGTTAGATCGATATTCTGTATATAGCAACTTCCATTAATTGGGAAATTCCTTGCATAAACTGTTTGATTTTCATAACAATGAACATGGAGAACTTTAAAACTACTGTCGTCTCCACAAAAGATGCAAAAGTCACTCATGGAGAGCCTACTGGGTGAATATACTCTCCTGGACGTGTAACAAAGGTAAAATAATATTAAAAATGATGATGCCACATATATGTTTTCTTCAAGCCATATATATGTCTCACAATATGGTAATCCAACCACTAACTCAACTGTTCTTTAAGTTTAACATTTTTCTGTGCAAATTTTAATGGGGACAATTAGGAGGTTGAAAGAAAGCAGTTCAATCAACATAAATATAACTAAACCTGGGGAACTTTTTTCTCCTTAGAAAAAGGTTATTTCATTCTGTTCAAACATGAATACCAGAATTCGGTAGCAGGTAGCTTGTATTATTTAATGGAACATAAGAACTTATTTTCTCCAGAATATCATTCCAAATACACCCTGATAATGTTCCTACAATCTACTCAAGTTTTAAGTAATCTTCATAAATAACAACTGCATTAAAGAGGGGAAAAAGTAAAAGAGACATGAAGCAACTGAAGCAACCTTTGCGTCCATGTTATCAGCAGTATGAGCAGAATATTTACTAGGCACGACAACAATAACCCCTTTTGACATCCCCACAGCAATATAATTCAGATGAACCGCCAAAACTTGAGGAGAACCATGATCTCGCCTGAATGCCTGGGAAGAAATGGTTCGTGTGATAACATTGTTAGCATCAATATCAAAGTAACCCAAAGTTGTAGACCCCCTTCTAACACCCTCAAGTCTCATGGGTTGAGCAGCAGCACCCTCTTCCCAATGCAAACCAGTAGATGCCTGTTTCTTCTCAAGCTCTTCAGCCAATTCAAGCGGCTTCATGGAAGACTGTGATTTCTTTTCTGCTCTTTTACTAATCCTCTCGCTCTCCAGTTGCCCAATTCTCTCTTCTACAAACTCCGAAATATCACTTATTGAATTTGTATCATCACCACCACCACCAGCAGTAAGAACAACCTCATTACTTTCAATACTAGGCATACCCTTCTCCAAATTCTCTCTCGCCAATTCTACCATTGTTGAATACTCGTCAATCTTTCCCTCCTTATCATCCCAAGGAAAAGAAGAAACACTCTTTCTATCAGAATCATTCACATCCAAAAACGCAGAATTCTCACCTGCAGAAGCAGAGGCAATATCTTCAACATCCTCTGAGTCTATAATCTTAGAGACCGAAATCGTAAAGTTTTCATTCAACTTCAAATCCTCAGAAGAGGCAGAAGCAACCGCTGCTTCACCTTTCGACTTTGACATTGAATCATATGCACCCACTAAGTCATTGTCAGCATTGTTCACTCTTAGTTCCTCTACTTCAGCTTCCTTATCTTCACAAACAAAATCATGGCCACTCTCACCCTTGCCCTCCAAAACCCCATCTCCTCTAGAGAATTCACTATCAGCAGACTGGAAATCACCCATCTTGTAGTCATCACCAGACCCACTGATCTCTGTACCAACCCCAATCGAATCCCCATTCGAAGAATAAATATCGTGGTCATCACCAGCGTTAGAGCTCAATTCTCCGCCATCCAGAACTTTCTGCAGCGACCCACTGCTCGCCCTTCTTGACTTAATCGCCGCCGCGTGCGGAGTCGGCACCAACCTCGATGCCGCAGTCGCTGCGGCAAGCGCCGCCCCAGGTTTCGCATTCGGCCTCACTCCACCGAACAGCGATGACAACTGTCTCGAAGAAGAAGAAGAAGAAGAGGAAGAGGAAATTCTCCAAATCGAATCGCTTACCCGAGTGAAGGAACTTCGTTTGGGGTCAAATTGGGGTGGTTTTAGGGATTCTGCGAATTCTTGAGGAACATTGTCGTTTTGATGGAGAAGGGGTTCAGTTTTAGGGTGGGGGAGATCTGATAGCCGTCGATGGTGGCTGTGGTAGTGAATGGACGGGGGGGATGGAGGAGGGGAGGATGACGTGAAGGAATCGGAGGCGTTGAGGATTTCGTCGATGGTGCGGTGAGGGACTGAGATTGAGTCGTCGTCGGAGTCCGAGTCCGAGTCGAGGAACGAGTCGAGGTCGAGCTCCATAAGGGATTTTGTGTTGGTCAGCTTCTTGGTCATTTTATTTCCTTTAGAAGCATTGACGTCGTTTTTGCAAGTGGCTTCAGAGAGAGACAGAGAGAATGGAACTGATCATCCAATGAGAATTTCACAATGGTGAGTGAAAGAATTAAGAATATCAAGGTGTTTCTGAACTCTTTTTTTTTATCATTTTTTAGTTTTACATTGGGATGAAAAGCCACAAATACCACTCAATCGGATTCCGTACCACTAAATAATTTTTTTTATTAATAATCATATAAAATTAAATAATAATTAATTAAAAAATTCAAACAAAAATTATAAATATTAAAATTATTATTTAATTTTAAACAAAAATCATAAATACCAAATTCATGGAATTACCATTTTTTTCAACATAACTAAATTTTAAACATAAAAATTATTTTAATTATCATATCAAAAATATTGATATTTAATCTTAAAAGTCTCGTTAACACCATCGATTTGAAACTAGAGGACGATACATTTTTTTTTTTAAGTAACATGCTTAATGCTTAATACTCACATTTATTAAATCATTTGATTTAATTTTATAGTTTTTTATTATTAAAGTATTGTTACTAAAACAGGTAAAATGATTTATCATACCAATTCGATAATAAAAAAAACATTGCACGACAGGGAGAAAAATAGACATAAAAGACACAAAGATGCGTGCTGCGTGCAAGTACAAGAATGGAAAGAAGCCATCAACATAGCATCTTCTACAAGATTACCATTAAATTCTGAAACTAAATTCACACACTCACTTTCCATCACCAAGCTTTTGTTCCTCTCTAAAAGGAGCACTATCAATGTTTGTTTTATATGTATCTGATCTGGGAGGCATGCATGCACATAACATGATCAAAGCAAGTGACATAGGATGAAGTATTCAATACACACTTTTAATACAATAGGATTACTATTGCAAATAGAAACGGTTTGCCCAATTATTTAACCACTTATAAAAATTAAAGTAAATTATACTGCATTATCTTTAAATTTTTTGAAATAATATTGATATGTTAAAATTTTTAAAATCAACGGTTTACTTCAAAACACTAATTTTCACCAACCCAACGAGTCAAAATTCTCATTTGATCATTAAAACAAACACAAATTTACTTGTAACATTGCGGTGACACGATACGAATTAGATTTTACACATCATTTTTCATCTGTCTAAAATACACATCATGAACCTTAATTTCATGTACCGAAACATCATCTTCATTATCAAAAATCATTAAAAAAAAAAGGCCATGATAAAGTGGAATCGGAGCAATATTTTGTAAAAATTAAATTTTTAATGGAAAAAAGACGTTTTTTGGGTCGAAAACTGTTCTTCCTTGTGCGTAATGAATACATTATTGATATAGGCTATTGTTAATTGTAATACAAATTGGAAAAAAAAAATTGTGATCCATAAATGTTTTCATTTTTTTGGAAGATTACTTTTTTCTTTGCATGTGCATAAAATTTAATGTCAAAATTTAACTTATTTAAAGTTTTTTTTTAATATTTAAAAATAAAAAATAGTATTTTCGATGCTAAAAATGTTTTTTTTTATTTTTTGTCATCGAAAAAAATGTGCATGCATAGCCCAGCAGTGTACCCAGGCCAACCAATGTGCGCGATGTAAGCACAAGTGGGCCAACCAGTGTGCGGACAGCACACACATTGAAGGTTTTTACTGTGCACACTATACACATTGTACGCACACTGTGTACATAGCATGCATACTGTACACACTCAAGTTTTATGATTTTCTAAATTTATATCCAAATAAATTTATTGTTGGTATATAAGTGTTACTTCAACAAGTTTAAGTTTTTAAATTTTTTTCCAACTGCAATTTGCTGTTTCTTCAAAGCCTACTTATGTGTTTTTGATATTTCAGTGTGCATTCCATTTGGAAACCAAAAGTCGGGCATTCTAATGATATCTCTCACCTAACAATTTCAAGTAACACGAAAATTAAGGTTCTCGTTTAATTTTCATATAATTATAAGTGAGCATGCATGAATTTTTTTGAATTAATTACTATTTAGATATAAAAAAATATTAAACTAACTGAAAATAAACTAATACTGTCTAGCGAACTATAATTTGTTAGACAAATGGTTTAAATATTTACCTATGTTTCGTGACCAAGTGATGAAGCAAAATTGTCATTTGAAGCTTGCGAAATCAGCTCCAACACAAGCACACCCCCAACCAAACGTCATGAAAGTCTTAGAACCAATTCGCAATTCTTTTTTCTGTATTTCCATTTTGATTCATAGAATTCATAAGGCTAAGAAATTAAAATGCATACCCATTTTTATACTATTACTAAAATCATATCGAGAAAATACTAAAATTATTATATGGTTAGTTACCTCTCAACGCCATGGATTAAATGTAAGAGAGTTTTCATACTTGTTGGGATTCAATCGAAGAATTGATGGAACAACCATAACTAACCAATCTAATGGAATTGCATATCCTGCAAAACTTACACTACTCTTAGCTTTTAGTAATGTCTATATAGCGCACATGTGGTTTTGAATGGTTTGTGTTTTTTATAATCAGGTGTTTGGCTTACCAACCTCCCTTTTTTTGTTTATGAAAGAACCAAAACTGCAAAATGGCTTTTAAAAGACCGAGTTTGTATTAATGAGCTGTTTTTATTATTATTTTATTAAATATTAAATAGTTTTTAGTTTTATTAATGTTGTATTAAAAAATTATTTCAAAAACAGTTTTATAAACTATAAATTAAGTTATCCTTACATAAAACAAATGTTTTGAGTGGATTATAAATTTTAAAAAGATTTAATATATCAATATTATTTCAATGAACTTAAAGTTAATACAATATAATTTACTAGTTATAGCAACCTAACTAGCTTCAGGTATATATGTTATTTTTACCTCACAATCAGGAACTTTAAGTCCATTTATCCTTTTGTTTGCTGGCCATGTGACTTCGGTCCCTCGCAATTTGAGAACCGTGAAACAATCTTGAGGTCCTGGGTAATGTTAATCCCCTCAACCATTCTCTCGTTGCCACGTGGAAAGCACGGCTGCTTACTCTGAAACACTGCAAATGGAAGCTTATGCACACCTCCGTAATCACTCTTGCCATTTCACTGCAGCTTAAGGGAGAGATTTTCAGCAAGGCAATCCAAGGGGCTAGTAATATTTACATACCCTGCTCTCTTTCTACCATATATGGTTCTTAACATTACTCTTTTTATGATGTTTAATTTCATTATATAGTAGTAGTGTTTTCTTAATTCTGATTGATTTTCTAATGAAATGCCTCCACAGTTTTGCTAGTTAATTAGGGAGCAAAATCTCTTCAATTCTTCTTGCATTATGAAGTATAATTTTGAATGGCTCAAGTTCTATGTTTGTTTTCAGAATAGAAATCAGTACTACTGATGGCGAGCATGGCTGCTTCAAGCTTAGCATCAAGAAGCACACATGTTAACTGTGGAATAGCTTCAACACCAGAGCCTAAACCAACAGCAAAGAATGTTGGGTTAGTTAAGCAAACCATAACTCATAATGGGTTAAGATGTTTGAATAAGGTGGATGATCTTCAAATTAGAACCATGGCAAAAAGAACAATATTCAGGCAAGCGAGGAGGAAGGGGCTCCAGAGTGAGGATGCCAGAAATTCAGGTGTTATTGTCTGTGGAAGTGGGATGAATTTAATTTTTGTGGGAACAGAAGTTGGTCCATGGAGCAAGACTGGTGGACTAGGAGATGTTCTTGGAGGTCTGCCACCAGCAATGGCGGTGAGTTTTAGTTTCCTTTTCAACACTTCAACTGATGTTACTATTAATTAGATTTTAGACATAGAAAATGGGATTGGGATCATCTCCATTTGAGAATTGAAATGTTGATAAATTAACGAGAGCATCCAAAACTTATCCTTTGTTTCAATTCTCAAATGGCGAGATCCAAATCCGAAAATGTATTGGATTGTGTATTAGCTAGAGTATTTAGAATTTAAAGAGAGTAAAAGCACGATTTACCAAAGTTAATCCATTATTAATGATTAATTCTCTAGGCCAATGGGCATCGTGTGATGACTGTCTCACCGCGTTACGATCAGTACAAAGATGCCTGGGATACAGAAGTGATGATTGAGGTAATCTCCTATCAACATAAAGAAGAAATTAATGGCTTTCCCTTCAACTTCAAGGAGGTTTTTACTCCAAATTTTTTTGTCAGACACCCCAAAAACAACTATGCAATTTTGTAACTTTGGAGTGAGGAAAGCTGCCAAAGCTGACAACACCACATTACACAATTTTTCTAGACAAAACTGTGCGAAACACTTTTCAATCTCACAATCAAAACCCCAATACACCAATTATTTACTCAACCCTTGGATCTCTATATTGTGTTTTGATGCTACACTCTCATTTGACTAACTGTTCCGAAATAAGGAATAGGGGTATGTTGAGAATCAATGTCCAGTTAGGCCTAGCTGCTGGCTTAGAATGGGAACAAAGCAGGCCCAGCTTCAAAACCAACTCCATTTCCTCCATGTTGAGAATCAATGTTAGCCCACCATAAGTAATCCCCAACCCAATCTAAAGTCCAATAGTATTGTTCAAACCCATAGCTAGTTTGATGATGTAATTGCTTACAATTACAAAGTGGGGCAAAGTTAGGTATGTTGCTATTGGTGAGGTTGTGTGAAAGACAACATAATGAGGTGCTTAATGGATGATGTGGAAGACAATATAATTAGGTGCTTAATGGGTGATGTGGAAGACAACATAATTAAGTGCTTAATGGATTTGTGTGGTAGTAAATAAATTTAGTTTAATTATATGTGTGGTGTAGTTTTCATTTGGTTTGCTATAAATACTCAAGTCCTCAAGCCTGTAATTCATCAAGAAGAAAAACAAAGCTAAGTGCTAAATAAGAAAAGCTTTGCTAATTAGTGTTTTGTGAGTTCTCTTTAGAGTGTTTTATTTTCTTCTTCCTAAAAATAGTTAGAGTTTTGTACTCTACTTATTCAACAATTGGTATCAGAGCGGGACGGTCGGTACCGATATTTTTTGGAGTGAGTTTTTTTGAG